>APFE031035445.1:0-23967 GCA_000404065.3 Pinus taeda | reverse complement strand
AAATGTCACTTTTTCATCCACCTTTCCCTTCACTATTCCTTACATTCCATCGTCCTATTAAACCCTTCATCATATCATTTTCATAAATTCATTTGGGTTTCATATTATTATTTTCCAATTTATTCATTTTAGTATTAAGAGTGAATTTATGATTAATATTAGAAAATATAAATGTTTTCATATATATCTCAAATATGGGTGAGCTTTGTAATGTGTAGGAATATAAGAATGATTAATTCAAAGAGACTTCTCTAATATCTCCTCCACCATTTCAAGGAGATAGTTATTCAAGCCTATTCTTAAGGAGAACACCATGGAATATTTGGTTGGCATATCTTATTTAAGATATGTGAAAGATGTGTGGAGGATTTGAAGGAACTATATTTTGTAATAACGGGAAAGTGGTTAAGAGTAGTTGAGAGAATAGTGGGTATGTAATTAATGCATTCTTATTTTATCTTCAAATAATCTCATGTATAAAGAAGAGTGCTCCCTTTCCATTGGGAGGGGGAAGGAAAGTTGGAAGTTGTAAGAAGATTGTTTAGTCTTAGATTCTTTTATTGTTATGCTTTCATGTTTGTCATTTGATTATTGTAATATTGATTTATGGATGTGAGCTCACATATGTCATTTGTTATGTCATTTGTTGTTAACTCTTTACACGTTGTAATGCTTTTCCTTCATGCAAATTTCCATTCATAGATTAAGTTGATTTCAACAATGTAGATTAGACGAGTTTAGTTCTACTTCAGTCCTGCATATATTGTGCATATATTGTGTACGTGTTTCATCAACTTACTTACCCCAGATTGACAAGTAAATAGTTGGACAACTGTACCACAATGCTATTATTACAACACATATTTCGCCTAACAAATTCCATGACCACATTTTGTGTAATGATACTAACAACCTATAATCATGGAAACTAAGAAACCAAAGCGGCCAACTACTTACTTAAGCAACTAATACCCAGTGATATGAAGGTTTCACAACACTCCGTGCTGAACCCCAAACGAATATTAAGAATCCGTTTGATATAAAAGGCTGATCCCAACCTTCTTGTATTTATATTGTGTAAGGCTCGGTTCTGGGGGCCGTGCATATGAATGAAGTGTTCGTTAATTGATATGAGGCTCATGAGCATCGTTGAGCCCCAGGAGTCGGTGAGCATTTTTGGGAGTTGTCCTAAATTACCTGCCAGTAAAGTTCATTTGTTTAATCTCACAGTAACGTAATGAAAAAGTAACGGAGCCGGAGTGTGGTGGGCATGGTTGAATCCGTGGCTTCCCCATGAGAACTTTCGAATTTCATAACGATTTTCTATTTCCTTGGATTCACCGGATGGGTTATTTTGTCAAAAATAATAAAATTCAAAATTTTAAAATATTTTAAAATATAAATCATAAATAAGTTTTTTTTATAACAATATGATATTAATGTAAACCGAATTAAATTTTGATGTTCAGATTTACACACTATTTTATTTATGAGAAATTAAAAAAAATATTAAACTTAAGTGATATGTCTTTGTTTCAAAATTTAGAGTGATTTAGGTAAATTTTACTGAATCAAATTATTACTGTTTTTTTATATGAATTTATCAGAACCCATAATTTTTCCCATGAAATATATCCTATCTAAAAAAGAAATGATTTACCATTAAACAAAATCCCATAGCAATATGGTTGGTAACTATATAATATCAAACAAAATCCCATATCGTTATTGTTGGTAACTATATAATATCCTGACATAATTAAAAATAAAAGAGAATAGATTTAATGTAGTTAGTTATTTTGGTATTGAATATATAGTATTTGATTGTTTTAGATTTGTACAAATTACTGATAGATATATATATTGTTGAGTCGATTTCTGAAGTTGTGTTCAGATTGAGTACTTTATATTGTTGAGTTGATTTCTGTTGTGTTTAGATTGAGTACTCTTTTTAAGGAAGTTGTTTAGATTGAGTACTCTTCTCAAGGAAGAGCTTTAATAGTTTTTAATTGCGTACTTTTTTCCAGGAATGTTTTTGGAAGGTTTTGAGTAGGATAACTAAATTACTCTTTAAGTGATTCTTGGTTTTATCTATTATAATATCTCAATCACTAAAACCAATTTTAAGATTAGATACATTTCTTTAGCAAATAACTCGGGGGCTTCTCAACTCGGGGGCTTCTCAAGAATATTTACATTTTTAGGTTATATTTTATTCAGGTTTGTTTTATAGGATGGAATGCAAATAGAATTTGAAGATTAGATACATTTCTTTAGCAAATAACTTGGGGGCTTCTCAAGAATATTTATATTTTTAGGTTATATTTTATTCAAGTTTGTTTTATAAAATGGAATGTAAATAGAATTTGAATAGTTGAAATTTCAGTAAAAAATTATTAAAGTGAAACATTTATAATGATAAATTGTGCTAATAGAATTGGGAGTAGGTTTTTTCTAACTTTTCCCTCCAATCACAATGGTGTTGACTTAGTTTTAACATGAGTATCTCTATGACAAAAGTTTATCAAAATGATTAAATTTGTACGACTTTGGTGCAATGTTTTAGATGCGAATACAATTTACATTTAAATTTTCATTAATGGTTTTGACTTAAAATTTGAATAATATTAAAATGAAATATTTTTAATAATAACAAAATTTATCAAAGTTATTGAATTTGTATGACTTTTGCTCAATGTTTTTAGATGGGAATACAATTTACATTTAAATTTTCATTAATGTCGGTGACTTAGAATTTGAATATTATTATAAAATGAAACTTTTTAATAATAATAAAATTTGATCAAAATTACTAAATTTGTATGACTTTTGGTGCAATATTTTAGATGCAAATACAATTTATATTTTAAATTTTTATTAATGGTTGAACTTAGAATTTGAATAGTATTAAAACGAAACATTTTAATAATAAATTTGGATAATAAAATGAGTGCTATTTTTTTTCTAACTACCCTAAAGTAATTATCGAAGTTTTAAATAAAAAATATTAAAATGAAATATATGTAATAATAAATTTCGCTAATAAAATGTGTGATAATTTTTTTAACCTTTCCCTCCAATGGTAATGGTGTTGGCCTAGTTTAAAAATGAGCATTTCTAACATAGTTTCTTATCAAAATTATTAAATTTGTATGGCTTTATTGTGGTGGTTTGGATGGGCAAATTATTTATATTGAAATTTTCATTAATGATTATGAGGTATAATTTAAATAATTGAAATTTTAATTAAAAACTATTAAAATGAAATATTTGTAATAATACATTTGGCTAATAAAATGTGTGGTAAGTATTCTTATCTTTTTCCTTTCATTACAAGGGTGGGTTAATTCCAAGATGAGCATGCCTAGCAATTTTTTTTATAAAAATTATCCAATTTGTATGGTCTTGGTGCAGTGGTTTGGATGGAAAACAATTTACATTTAAATTTTCATTAATGTCTATGAAGTAGAATTTGAAAAATTCAAATTTTAATTAAAAAATGTTAAAATGAAACATTTGATGGTAAGCCTTTCTAACTTTTGCCTCCAATTGCAAAGGTGCACTCTTAGCTAGCACAAAATTTTATCAAAAGTATTGAACTTGTATGACTTATTTTCAGTGAGATTTTTTTTTATATCATTAGTGATTGTGAAGGAGAATTTGAATAGTTCAAATTTTAATAAAAAATATTAAAACCAAACTGAACCATCTTAACTCTAGATCTACCAAGCACTGAGAGATCAAATCTCTAGAGGTCCAAACTTCTTTTTTGAGAGAATAGTTTGAGCAAACATTTGCACCTTGACTCCGTGTCATGGTTTGGAAGAATTTACATTTAAATTTTCATTAATGATTATGACTTAAAATTTGAATAATTCAAATTTTAATTAAAACATATTAAAATGGAACATTCATAATAATAAAATTGGCTAATAGAATAAGTGGTAAGTATTTTTAACCTTTCCATGAATCACAACATTGGCCTAGTGTCAACAAAAACATTCCTAACACTTTTTTTTAATCAAAATTATTGAATTTGTATGGATTTTGTGCAGTGGTTTGGTTAAGCAAACAAATCACATTTAAATTTCGATTAATGATTGTGGCATAGAATTTGAATAATTTCAGATTTTAATAAAAAAATATTAAAATAGGCATAGATCCATCTTAACTCCCCATTTATGAAGTGCCTAGAGGGATGAAATCTCTCAAGGTGCAAACCCTCTTTTTTGAGAGAAAACATGAAGAAACGTTTACACCTCAAGAGTTTTGATCCATCTCTGTGTTTGATAGATCCAGAGTTAAGATATCTCTAAGATAGTTGGAACAAGAGCCGCTCTACAACTAAGTATGCAAGTGATATTGTAAAACATTATGTAATATAATGTATTATGTAATTTAATGTAATGTATTGTGTTATGTAATGTAAAGTAATTTTCATTGACTCGGTCAAATTAAAATAATATAAATGAAAATTGGTCATGATCCAATGTAATATTATATTGTCTTGGCAAATAAAAATAGAAATAACAAATTATTATTTTAGTTTGATAATTGTGATATTATTGATAGATTGAAAAATAACCCAACACTTCTCATGAATATTTGCACTTTTAGGTTATATTGTATTCATGTTTATTTTGTAAGATGGACTATAAATAAAATTTGAATAATTCAAATTTTAGTAAAAAATATTAAAGTGAAACATTTGAAATAATAAATTAGGTTAATAGAATGTGTGGTAAGTTTTTATTTTAACTTTTCTTTCTAGTCACAATGGTTTTGACCCAATGACTGACTGACTATCCTCTCAAAATAATTGAACTCGTATGAGTATGATTAAGTGGTTTAGATGAGAAAACAATTTACATTTAAATTTTTATTAATGATTGTGACTTAGAATTTGAATAATTCAAAGTTCAATTAAAAAAAACACTAAAATGAAAAATTTGTAATAATAAGTTTGTCTAATAAAATGAGTAGAATATATATATATGGAAAAACAATGAATTGTCAAAACAGAGTCCAAAACCTTAACTATTGTAACAATATTTACCAGCATTAATTTATTATTTTTAATTTTATTTTAAATAATTTGAAAGTTTTATTTTTATTTTACCCAGTAAAATTTGTAACAACTAAACTCTAACTTATGAATTATATATGATAAATAAATAAAAAATTATGTTGTAATTATACCCATCTTGGACTTTGGTTATGGACTTATTATACAATACAGAGTATTTATTATTAATTCGTAGACTTGACAATCCCGAAGGTTTATAATGGTGAAATAATTTACACAGATTACAACGAGGGTGTATACATTGGTTTTTAATGCACATGATATGCGAGGTGATCCCTCCGTCCTTGCCCAAATTTTGATTTGCTGTCTTTTCTGCCTGGAGACACGCGGCAGAGAGCTATGGCAGGAGACTGTACGCACTGGCCAGCTGGTTCAGGTTGCTCGAGCCATGTGTCTCGAGACACGGGGCAGAGAGCTATGGCAGGAGACTGTACGCACTGGCCAGCTGGTTCAGGTTGCTCGAGCCATGTGTTTGGTATTACACTCGTTGTTTTTTGGACTTGTTCCCTATTGTAGGAAGGCGTAAAATTGGTTGGCTCAAGGCATTTAATGCCTCCTGTTGTTGAGGGGTGTACCCAGAACAACATTCTCTTTTTTACAATTTTTTCAAGGGAAATGCATTGATCCTTTAAAGGAACATGCTCCTAATTTTAAGTATAAATAAAAAGCACAAGTTAGTTTAGTAGGAGATAGAGAGAAAAGGGAGAAGTAGAAAGTCAAATTAGGGTTTTCATATTTTTAAGAAAGTTTTGCAACCTTGTAATGTAAGAATCTAGTTAATGGAAATAATGTGTTATTTTAACTTTTAGAAATAATGTGTTATTTTAACTTTTAGCTTGGTTCTCTTTTAAGGACATTGAGTTATTAGAGAAATTTTGAGGTAAAACGACTCTCAAAACAAAAATGTATAACAAAATTCAACTTTATAAGAACTAATAGGATTCAATTTGATGATGTCAACTATGAAAGACATTTGAGTAAAATCGTAAAGAGATAAATTGAAAATACAAAATATTAACAATTGTAGGTGATCCTATAATATTTCCAATATATAAAACCATTAAAAAAAAAAAACATCATACAATAATTTATCTAATAAATAAGAAACTTGGTAACCTGTCTCTTTAAGATTGAAACCTTCACGCTCTAATAAAATAACAAACTGAACATATTCCATATAAATAAATCAATTATAAACATATTCCATATAAATAAATCCATTATTATCGACAATTATCTCAAAAGGCATATATATAACATTATTGAAATATAAGTTGATTAATAAAACTTCTTAATTGTATTAAATGACAACATTTTAGTAAAACTTAATTAACCGATTCATGTCACCAATTACTTCATTGTTGGCAATGAGAACATACTTGATATTCACTATAAATAGCTATATTTTGAAGAATAAGATATTGAAATTTAGTTTAAAATAGTTTAAGAAAAAATCTTCTCAAATTTAATATTGCTCCAACATATTTTCATAAATCCATCTTATTGAAAATTTCAACAGTTTTATCTTAACATCAAACAATATTATTTTAAGTGCAAACTCTATTTTTATAACATTAATCTCATTAGAGTATGCATCTTTCACTCTAATTTTATAGCTTTAGAGTATGCATCTTCAAGAAAAAGTTTAATTTTATAAGTTTAAGGTCATGAAATAGTAATTTATTATTATTATTATTATTACTATTTTTATAATTATATTGTTATTTGAAAATGTTATTAAAATATAAAATTTATTAGATAATACTCTATATAATTAAAAAACACCCTAAAAATATAATAATACAATTTTTTTTCAATAAATAACAAATTTTAATAAATTAAATAAAATAACTTAATAATATAAATTTTCATAATAAAATTGAAATTTTTTTAACATAAAAATATCAATTATTTATTACTTTAAAATCATCTTTCAATATTTTGAAAAACCCCAATTTTCCAATCTCACATTTTAATCCTACCCTCCTTTTTGCTTCAAGGTATATATCTTAGTAAATCAACCTCTTTTTTGTCTTGTTCCAAGAACTCTCTTTGATCCGCCTTTTAATTTGCATGAAATCTACCTTGAAAGCTAGATTTCGTGCTCCACTTCCCTCTTAAATGGTAGTCTTTTAGGTTCTCAAAACACATCACCATACACCTGTAGCAATTGTTCCAGTTGTTGTTTTTTTTTCTTAGTACAACCCTCTTGGGATGCCTTTCCTCTTAATGACTCTTCTACAATCTCACTTTCTCTTAAAAACAACAAAACATACTTCTTGCTGGAACTGACCAATTTCTTAGTTTGTTTGGCTTACTAGTGAAATTTTATACTTTCCTTTCTGTACGTTGATCATGAATGATTTTCCATTCTTAACGAGTCATAATAGTTGGCTCTCTATATAAGTATTGCATCTAGCATGTACATGTAGGGACTCCCAAACACAACTCCACATATATCAATGAGAACCACATCTAGTTCTACATCATAAATAAAATCAACACTGATGGAAAATCTAATCTTGCACCATTTTTGTACCTTCAGCTCTATATACCTTTTTTACCTATCCTAGTAGATATGGGTTTGTATGATCATGAACTTCCAACCCCAAATTCTTGACCAAATCTACTGCAGTGAAATTTTTCTGCGATCTTGAGTCAAACAAAGCATCAATTTTGGTCTTCTTAACATATATCTTTATATGGAAGAGTTTGGTCATTTTTTTCTCTTCCTTTTGCTAAAGGCTACTAAGATTCACCTCCTTATACACTAATGTACAAATGATCTTGTCAACCACATTCGGGTTGCTTTCAAATTGGTTGTTTAAATCAGTGGCCCTAATATTCTTCTTCTTATTATCTTTCTTTTTGTTCTTTACGTTCAACTCTAGATGCAACTCCTACCACTTCTACTATATGTGGCCATCATTGTTGCATTGGTTGTTGGGATAATTGTACCAGTGTGTTGTGGCTGCCATATTTTTTTCTTTTCCTCATTTTTACTTCTTCTTCCCCTCTAAAGAGGTGTCCTATTTCTCCTTTTGCTTCGTTCTACTTTATTGCACTCTCTTTAGCCCTGTGTTCTCCAAGTACTCTGCTTGCACACAAGCCTCATCCACTGATTTGGTGAACATCACTTTCTCCCGTAGATGGTGGTAAAGACCCTCTAAATATTTGAGAAGAATGTTTGGGTTATTTTGGGAGATACCAAACATTATGTCCATCTTCCTCAACTCTGTGGTGTACTCCTACACACATTTCCCTAAATTATGATTGAAGTTGTGCCACTGGATCCATTAGTCCTCTACGTACCCAACAAGGTAAAATTGTGACTTGATGATGATTTTGCAGTCCTCCCACTTAGTCTCTAGAATATCTCTCTCTAACCTTAGGGTCTTTGTGTGTCATTCCCACCAAGTTAGTGCATGACCCTCTAATTGGAATCACGCAAATAACATCTTTAGTTCTTCCTCACTTTGAGGGATGCTAAAATAAACTTACGGTTGCTACAACCATTGATTCAACTTCATAGCATCAATCTCACCATGGTATGGCTTGATATCATCCTTTACTTCCATTTTAAACAGGGATTGTGGTTGATTCATGACACTCGAACTAGGTTGATTTTTTTTGAGTTCCTTCTTTCGTTGATTCTTTGTTTCTTCTCGATCTCATGATCCACCTTTTGATTTATCCTCTACATTTGAATCCCCATCTTCTCATAATATCCCAAGCTTATATCTTTTGGCTTCCATGAGGGGGTTTACATTGCAATGTATATCTGTGTCTTGTTGTTCCAACTACAAAAATCTGACCTCTACAAGACCATGAGGGCCATTCACAAATTTTCCAGTCACAATTACGGTTTTAAGAATTTTGGGCCTCATCGATCTATTCCACTCAAAATATCCACAAAATACACAACGAAACCTACCATTGATACCAATATGATCCATAAAATTTCGTGGATATTCCATTACACGATTTGTCACAACAGATTTGATAATTTTATATTTAAAACGTGAAAGTTTACACTATTACAATTTTATTATATTTCTAGGTCTGTAGATTTTATTGTGAATAGTGAATGCGTTGAAATGAAAATTAAAAAAAAAATAGAGAAAGAAAAATAAGGTTCACACACACACATTAGACATGATATTTTCTCTTGGAAACCCTTTTACGATAAAAACCTGGCCGAAGGGTGAGCCTGATCTGCCCTTTTTCTCTATCTTGATATTGCTAGAGTACAAAGAATTATGGCCTATGGTTTGCTACAATGCACAAATCCTCTCTGTGAGCTCTACCTCCTATCCCTCTTGGTTATTTTTACTTGGATATGGAACAAATGCACTCAAAAGAATGGAATCCCTTTTCCTCTTAGTAGCTTGGTTATAACATAGACTGATAGCCTACTAGTGGTTAAGTCTGAATACCTCAACTCTTAACCAGAGTTATAACATATACTCTTATAGAGTCTTTTACATCATAATCACATGGATAGCCCCTTTTCCATGAATAATGGGGGCTGACGCAATATCCTTGGGAAGATATCTAGGTGTATAATAACATGGAAAGGTGTGGTATGTAAGTGGAAACATTTTACCCCCAAAAAATGTCATTTGATGCCTCAAAACACTCTTGAAAGGTTTCAGACCTTGTTTTGCCAAACTAGGCCCTGTTGGTAACAACTGTCCCTTGAGTCGATTCCTCCACTTTTCCCACTCAGAGTGCATCAAGATGTATGAAAAAAATATAATGATGCAATAAATACCACACCTCCGCATTTTGATGGAATTTTGGTTCCCAAAAGCTTCTACTAAATGAGGTGAGGAAATTTTTCCTCCACCTTCTATCTTGTGTACCATTTAGCCTTGTGTGGAAGTTGTCCTTTCATCCTAATCTTCAAGAGGTTATGCTACCCTTGTCTTATAGTTATGGACATCTTCTATAAAATTGTATCTTCCATCAACTTTTCCTAAGCACCCGGTGCCAAATTCTTGACAGAAACTAGAAGTCGCTCCTCTTCCTAATCTAGCATGGAAGGCTCATAGAGTTTCAAACTTTCTACATTCACAATTGGGTAAATGCACATATATGGTCGTAAACTGAGCCGATAGGCATTATCACCCACATTTTTTGGTATCTCAAAAGGATCGTACCTTAGAGAATTTATTTTCTTATGAGGCCCCTACAACCTTGCCTTGTTCAACTATATCCGTACTCGTTCTCCCAGATTGAACGATTTATCTATTATATGTTAATCATTCCTAGCCTTATATTTATCTTGTGACTTTTGCAGTGTATCTTGTACATGTAGATGGATATTCCTAATCTTATCTATAATTTTTTGAGCCCTTAATGATATCCTGTAATATCTTCCCTCATTCCTCCTTGCTACCCATATGCAATATCGAGAGGTGAAGACGACAAGTATCCAAAACATATTTCAAATAGGGACTTTCCTATAGAAGTATGGATTGATTTATTGTAAGAGTCTTGTATATATACCATATTTCATCCCAGGTATACGAATTCTCCCTGTTGTATACCCTTAAAAGCTGCACCAAATTCTCGTTGACTACAAATGCTTCCCATATCTCTATGGATAGAATGTTGTATATATCTTCAACTTCATGTCCATCTTCTCCCATACTGTAAAAAAAAATGCACAGAGAAATCTTGTATCCCTATTTGAAACGATGCTCATTGGTATCCCAAAGTGCACCCAAACCTATCCAAAGAACTTGTTGCTTCTTTCCCATTGTTGGTATTTCAACTACCACGAATAGGTAGTCATGTCCCTTCAAAGTTGTTGATAAACCTACCACAATTTCCATGGAAATGGTTTCCCAAGAACGAGTAGTTATAGGTAACGGATTATATAAACATTATTTCTAATTGCTAGGCTTGCTAGTACAACCAAGCATGCATCATATTATGAATGTAGCTACTTTCTCTTGTATCTTGGGCCAATACAGATACCTATGCAAGTTGGCCACAGTCTTCCATATACCAAAGTGCCCAACAACCTTGGAGGTGTGATCCTCTCTAACTGGCTACAATATATCACATTTAGGAACACAGAGCTTATCCAGTCGGAGATGGAGTCAATAGTGTTGTCACCATCATGCACATGACTCTAACTCTATAACTGCTAAAACACATCCTTGAATTCCTCATCTTTTCAATATGGTTATTTGTATGCATCATGGGTGAATGACTCCATGTCCATAACAGTCCTCAAAGTTGTGATCTATGATGTGGGCTGTTTTTAAAGCATGTCAACCAATTTTTTTGTGTTTCCCTTCTTATACTTAATCACCAAAGGAAACTACTATAAAAACACAATCCACTTGTAATTCCTATTCTGTTGTCGCTTGCCTTGGGCCTCCAAGTATTGTAATGGCTAGTGATATGTGTGGCTTAATATCTCCTTTCCCATAAGATAGTGCTTCCACTTATTTATTCCTTGCACCAGGGCATAGAGCTCCTTCTCGTAGGTAGCATATTTAAGAATTACCCTATGAAACACTTCATAATGTTAGCATACAAGGCTTCCTCCCTACATCAATACTGCTCCCATAACATACCCACTCCCATTGTCTCCACTTCAAAGCGATAATGAAAGTTTGGTAATGCTATAACTTATGCTTGATTGATTTTTTTCCTTAGCTCCTCGAAATGCCTTTGATGACCGTTCCCTGCTGGAAACACTTACCACTTGTTTTGACGGTGGAGTGGTGTTTCTACCATTGAAAATGAGGCTATGAATTTACTTAGGTACTGTTATGCCCAATGAAAATCCCGACCTCAGATACATTAGAAGGCATCGACCATTTCATGATGGCCTCCATCTTGGTAGGAACTATCTTTAGCTCTTCTCCACCTATCACATACCCGAGATACACCAAAGATTATCATGAAAACTCACACTTCACGATATTTGCTAGTATTTGGTGCTTCTTTAATGTTTCAAATACATTTATGTCAAATGTGAGATGTGCTCCTCCCAGGTAGCACTATATGACAGTATATCATCCAAATAGACAATAACAAGTGAATATATAAAGGTCATAGTACATCATTAATTGATCACATAAACCTAGATAGTGCATTGCATAATCCAAATTCCATGACTAACTACGCATACAAACCTTTCCTGGTTTTAAAGAAAGTATTCCAGCTATCTCCTTCTTTGACTCTAGCCTGGTGATACCAAAAATTTAAGTCCATCTTGGCAAAGTATTTTGCTTACTGCAATTGCTTCAATAGATCATCTATCCTGGGTAGGAGGTATCTATTCTTGAGCATGATTTTATTCAATGCCTTGTAATATATACACATCCTCCACGTCTTGTCCTTCTTTGGCACAACGATGATAGATGACCCACATGGTGATGTAGATGGTCGAATGACAACCTATTCTAGTAGCCACCACAATTGTTTCTTTAGCTAAGTTGCTTCTAAAATAGAATACTCGTATAGTCCAATGTTTGGTAATGGGGATTCTAGAAAAATATGTATGTCATTCTACACTTCCCTATTAGGCGGCAATCCTTTAGGATCTTGGAACACATCCATGTATGCATGTAGAAACTATTTTAATTGTTGTTTCTATTTATTAGTACACCCCTCAAGAAATGTATTGCCTCTTACTGACTATTATACATATCGACTTTGACTAAAATAAACACTAAAGAAAAATATAATTGACGAGCCAAAATATTCTAACAAGAGTATTGAAACTCACATGACTACCAACTTAAAATATCATCTTGAAATTTGTAAAACCTTAAGAGGGTTGGGACTGTATGTGTAGTAGACACCTTCCTCTTCCTAGTTTGAATCACTTTGATGTAAGTGAAAGACGAAAATGAAACAAATTCAAATGAACAAATATCTAGGTAAGTTTCCAATCCTAATTTGGAAAAGGTAAATAACAATAAGAAAACCTATTCTATTTTTATTGGAAAGTAAATGAAAGAAAGGAAACATATTGCAAAAATGTAAAGAATAATGACAACCAACCAAATCTAATCTATATTGCTGCAAGTGAAATGGAATTAAAGGAAATATATTCCATTTTGCAGGAAAGGAAAGTCCTAGATTTAGCTTTACAACTAAATCTATTATGCTGGATGCTGAAATAAAAATTCGGTTTGCTACAACTAGTGATTTAGCTTCAAAGCGTTGATCTCGCCCTGGTATTGCTTGATATCAACCTTTTCTTCCATTTTAAGTAGGGACTGTGATTGATTCACGACACTCAAACTAGGATGATCTTTTCTAGGTTCATTCTTTGGTTGATCCTCCATTTCTTCATGATATCCTAATCCCCCTTCTTATTTGTCTGTTGTATTTGAACCCCCATCTTCTTCAAATATCCCAAGTTTATTTCTCAGGGTTTCCATGAGGAGGTTTACATTACGATTTATATATGCGACTTGTTGTTCTGGCCGTGAAAACCAGACCTCTACATGATCACGATGGTCATTCATAGATTTAGTGGCCATGATTAGGGTTGTACAATTTTTGTCCCCGAAAATTTAGATCCCCTGTAAATATCCAAAAAATACCCCAAGAAACTTGGCTTTGATACCAATATGATCCATAAATTTCTATGGATATTCCACTCGACAATTTTTCACAAGATATATGCTAATATTATATTTAAAATCTAAAATTTTACACTATTAAAGTTTTACTATGTTTCTAGATCTGTAGATTTTATTGTGAATAGTGCACGCATGTAAATAAAAATTATGCAAAAGAAGGAGGACAGAAAAATCAAATTTCACACACAAATGAGGCACACTATTTTCTTTGGGAAACCCTTTCGGGAAAAAAACTCAGCTGGAAGGTGAGGACGCTCTAAATACAAAGAAGTATGGTCTATGGTCCATGGGTTGTTATAGTGCAAATATCCTCTCTTTTTTCTCTACCTCGTATACCTCTTGGCTATTTTCGCTCAGTTATGGAACAAATGCACTTGAAATAATGAAATTCCTTTTTTTCCTAGCGCCCCAATTGTAACACAATCTGATAGCCTACTAATGGTTAAGTTTCACGACCTCAAATTTTAACTAGAGTTACAATATAGACACTTCTATAGTATTTTACATCATAATTACATGGGAAACCCTATTTCCATGAATAATGGGGGTTATGGAAGCACCCTCTCGAATTATGGTTGTGAAAACAAGAAAGTCAACTTCTGAGTGGCATAAAAACTATGATTGATGTGCTTCTTGCACTGTTGGAAAGATATATTTGTGTAGAGTAAATAAAAAGGTGTGAAATTAGAGCAGTAATGTGTTGCCCCCAAAAAAATTTGTTTGATGCCTCAAAATGCTCCTAGAAAGTTTTAGACCTTATTTTGACAAATTGGGTCTCACTCCTAAAAACAATCCCGTGAGTTGATTCCTCCACGTTTTCCACTATGAATTCATCAAGATGGATGAAAAATAATATAATCATCGAACTTGTATCAAATAAGGGGGAATCTAAAAAGAAGGATGCCTCCCACAACATAGAGGGAGTCCACAAGGAAGTGGTGCTTCCCACAAAGATAATGGTAAAATTTTGATGAAAACAAAGGCATCCACAAGGATATGGTGTATCCTTTTAACATAATGCTCGATTGGATGCATAATGACTATGTGGCATTATTTTATTTTCCATCATACACTTTGCGGTGTTTATAGGTGATGTTATAATGATTAAATTACACAATTCAGAAAAAATCTCATAATTGGTTGCCAAAAGCTAATAATTAAGCATGGAAGTTTAGCAAAATCTCATAGTGGGTTTCTAAAAGTTCATAATGGCATGATATTTATACATGAATTGTATTTTCTTAGTTCACATTGCATTAATCTTATCTTTCAGATCCTCAAACCTTCAATAAGGATCCAAGGGATAGGAAATCACAAAGAAACATCCTTTTGCTAGTAGATTGGAGAAAAAAATATTTGGCTTAGAGTTTGCTACATATTGTTGAATGTTGGGCATCAATATTAGTGTAATTAAAGCTCAAGTGACATCTAGAATTGTTTCTTTCTCATGATACAATGTTATGTCATGCTTATTACACAACATGATTTTGTGGTTAAGGATAAGAGATCTAGCTCTTAGAGCTAGGAGTATTGTGACGTATTTCAAGGCATATCACCCATTTCTATAAATCTATTAAATTTAATATAAGTCTACACTTTCACTCCCCCCAATGCTCAAACACACAAAAAAAACTCTATGTTCATGGATTTTTTATGCAAATTGAATGTAGAATGTAACCATATTATGTCCCTCACTCTAATCTACTTGCAACCCCTCAAAAGATGAATTATGTTTTCCCATCCATCTATGCACTAAAAATTATAGCATCCCTCTATGAAATGAAGCTCCTTAGTATCCTAAAGTGCATACAAACTTGTTCAAAGAATAAATTTACTATTTGACATTCTATGACCCTTTATAAGGCATGGGAATTGCACATCTTATTGAACCTATCAAATTCCATGAAACTCGCATTTGGTAAAAATCCTATAAAATCCATGGAAATGTTTTGTCAAGGATGAGTATATGTAAATAAGGGATGGTATAGACCTTGTTTCCTATTATTAGGATTGTTGGTATGGAAAATCTTACATCCTCTTATGAACCTAGATACATATTCTTACATTTTGTCCCAATAGACATACCTCTATAAAATAAAATGACAATTGTCTTACATGCACCAAAATTGCCTATAACCTTTGAGATGTGAGCTTCTCTAATTAATTAAATGAGTAACCCTTTAACCCATTTCTACACTAAAGATGATCGTACCAATTACCACACGGTTCCTAATGAAAATTTACTTAATACTCAATATGAAGAACCCTATTGTAATGAATAAGATATTAAAATATAGTTCAAGAAACAAAATATTTCATGTTTAATATTATTTCATGAAAACACCACACAGTTTCTAATGAAATATACTTAATGCTTACCATGAATAACTATATTCTAATGAATAGGATATTAAGATATAGTTAAAAATAGTTTAAGAAAACCAAATTTGATGTTTAATATTGTTCCATATAGTTATTTTCATAAACATATTTTATTATAAGATTCAACACATCTCAACTTATTTTTGTAACATTAAATTCAATAAAATATGCATCATTAAGAAAACTAGGATGAAATAACACTCATAATTTCAAACCATTATTTCTTTTTATAGTTATATTACTCTTGGAAAATCATATTAAATGTATGATAGCTGATATAAACACTGACGGTCTTGAAATATAAATATGTAAGATAAAACTGAAAATACATTATCAACATAAAAACATCAATTATTTGTTATTTTGTAACTCTCTTGTAATATTTTGAAAAATACAAGTTCCTGAGCACATTCACTCACAAGTATTTTGTATTGTAAAGCCCTTTTTTCCTTCATAATGCATACTATCGATGCATCAATAAGAAAACATTTGTCCTTATGAATATCCTCCTCCGATGAATTTTTCTTCTCGCTCAGCAGTGGCATTGGAAGTTTTTTCTTCCCTTTTTTGTCTGTAAAATTAAAATTGATTTTGAAGTCATCTGATGCAGTTACCGTAGTTGTATCTAGAATCTTGAGAACAATTTTATACTTGTCACAGACCAGTGAATATACAAGCCCATCAATTTCTTCCTCTGCCAAATTCAAGTGCTTTTTGATATTGGAATAACTCAACTTTTTTAGAGGCATTGAACAACAATAATATTGCTGTGTGGCAAGTTGTTGCTATCAATTTTATTGATCTTCTATCAAACTTACCAGTTATAGTACAGGATCCCAAGGAATATATCTGCGGAATAATAGTTTGTAAATGCTTCAACACATTTAACCATCTCTGGAGGTAAATTTAGTTGTCAGCACTACAGTTGTAAACTCTATTTTCTCTCCCGCGATCCTGTCCAATCCGTTAGGACGTTCGAAATCTGTAACGTTAATTGAGCACCACATTTCTGCTTCAGCTTTGACAATATGCTCTGCTCATGATCAATATTCTCACTTTTGTCGAGCAGAATTCGGCGAGTTAGTTTTTCCTTGTAGGATTCAACAAACAGATCTTTATCCCAGATATGAAAAGTTGAGAGGGACGATATAATTGAAAATGTGGTGAAATTTGTAGAGTATATCTGGGATAAAGATCTTTTTTTTTTCAGAAGAAAAAAAGCTGTATATTATATTGAGTCCACATATTTACTCAATATAATATACAGCTTTTTTTCTTCTGAAAAAAAAAAGATCTTTATCCCAGATATACTCTACAAATTTCACCACATTTTCAATTATATCGTCCCTCTCAACTTTTCATTACTGCTAACAGTATCACAAAGTGTAGCCAGCCATTCAGCACTGGTACTTCCTGCAATTCCTTTATTACAGATCACCTCAAATACTTCTTTTAAAGCCCTGGAAAAAGTAGTGTTCTGTTTTGCATATTTCATATATTGGTCACGTAATTCTATGACCGTCCTCACAAATGCAGACACATCCTGTAACAATAAGCTTTTATCCATTCTCCCTGCATTATTTTACATTACAGTATCTTCAAATTGTTTAACAGGTGGTGTTACTCCACTAATAACATGCTACTTAAAAACATTTGCAATTGATTCCTAGCCATTGGGTACTCTATCAAATAAACCCCCCATCATCAAAATATCGTTATATTTATGTTCCCTAAGCAACGCAAGGCATCCTGAATTTTCATCCTCAACAAAATGTGTCATGTAATGGGAAAATAGTGCATTTTTCAGTTTGTGAAATAGCTTTTGCTCGCAAATATCTAGCAACTCTAGCAAGTATCGGACAACTGTTTCCTTCTAGCGTATCACATATTCATCTACCCTTGACATATAGTCTGTATAGGAATTTTCTAAAAACCATGAAGTAGCCTTTCGAGAATAGATATCTCCAGTATGTTCCAACATGGCCACTTCAAAAACATTTGTATGGAAATCCATGTGAACCTCCACAAAAATGGCCACAACATCCTTCAAAAGAGTCCCATTTCTAACTGGCTCTCCTTCTTGCTCTTCGTTAATAACAACAATTACTGCTTTCTTCACATTATTTCCCATTTTCCTCAAAACCAGGTCTCGGAAGTACATGATTCCAACTTCTCTGACTGAAGGAACATGATGCTTATCAGTGAAGTAGCGATCTAAATATTCGAAGAAAAAAACCTCCATATAATGGAGCATCGCCTTGAAAATTTTCCCAGCGTTTTACAAGTTCTCTCAACAACACCTGATTATCATTCTATTCCCTCAAATTTGTTAAAAGCATAAAGGTGACGTACTGTTTAATGCAATCCTCGTATCTATTATAGAGTTTTCTCTTATAAATTTGGTTATGGTGACTGCACATATTGTAGACGGTACTGTAAATAGCCACTTTCTCGTCCACAACCACCTCAAAGTTGACATCTTCTTCCAACATATGGAAGGTGCATGACTGGTTCTAACACAAGTAGGGTGGGGTGAGTATGCCCCTTGGAAAACTGTGATAGCACGGAGTTAAGAAGGGAACACATAAGAAAAGATGCATCACAACATGGAAGGAATGTTAGCTATAAATCCAAAATGATGGTTAAACCAACAACACATTTCAATGAGATTCATACATAGATATACAAAAAATAGCTACACATGCCTGCAAAATCAAAACATATACATATATCATTGAGAGTAAACAAGATAGCTGGAATAAAATATGACATATGCATGAAATGTGCTGGCTCTGTTATATTAAGAAGTGTGAGTTCCTATCATACAATACAACCATGACCAACCACTAGTTCCGACAACAGAATGTTGCAGTCACTGTCACCTGCTCTTGCAAAGAGCTATACTAGCTCTGCATAGTGGAGAAGCCAAGGTTCGTTACAATACTGTCCAAGATTTCTCTGAGATACTCCTTTTGGAAGCTTGGCTGACCAAAAGCCTTTACAATGAGTTATGAGGGACTATATATAGAAAAGGGTGGGGTGACCCTTGACATTCCCCTTTGTGACAGTTCACCTACCCTCATGACTCTTCATCTACTCTATGAATGTTACATTCAACTATCGAAACTTGAACTTACACTTGACAAGACATTATATACAATCTGCACATGTACCCATGTGAGACAAAATAGGTTTGAGAAAGCCATGGAAGACATCACTATGACTCAAATAGCTATGGGAAGACTAGCTCTTCGACATCCTCTTGGCGGTCGACATTAGCAAACTGATGCCAAGATTGGTAATTCGTGATGGTGTTCGTGTACTCTAAGGTGACATATTTCTTGAAGCAAACTCTTGCCTCTATAGCATCCGTGTTCACTACTCGAGCTCCTATGTCCAACTCATCTAATAGCATGCACACCATTGTCTTGAGTGTGGTCGAACCAGCAACATACTTGTTCATGGTGTGTGCACTGATCACCAAGTCAGGGTTGGTGGCTATGCGCATCAACTCATGAAAGTACGAGTCAAGCTCCAGTAATACCTATGCCTTTATCTTTGTCTAGGTGAGTGTCCCAATATATGGGATCGCATATGCGCGCACTACAACATACATACTCTTGAACACTCATGCACAAGAACCCTGTAGACTAGTGATGAGATGCGGGAGCTCTTCATAGTTCTAAATCTAACTTCGGATGCATGCCTTCAGCTCGACCGCTCTGGGCTTCATCATCTTGGGAAAGTGTAAAGGGGCTCCCTTGTATCTCATTGTCCATGTTTGCATGTAATCATCAACAACATGCACGTTCGACAAGGCATGTGCTCTCATAGCACATTGTTGTTTCCAACCGTTGAGATGGAAAACTGTCTTATGCACAGTACCAAACTTGGAATACAACGCTCGCATGATTGTATCAAGGGACAATGATTCATCTAGTATTGCCTTCTTCAACTCTGCTCGAGTGGATGCTGTAACCAATTATCGTCCCTACTTGGCCATCTGTAACTCCTTAGCCATTCACTCATTCTCACCTATTAAGAAGCGAACACTCGAGCTAGTGTCTTTGGCATATGCTCACATGGAGTCACTCGTTCCTTGAAATACACAAGAGATGTGTGATATTATGGAGTCGACACTCTACAAGATTGCATAACTCTATGTTGGGACTCGTTGAATGAGATGTTTTGCATCTCTCCCTCCGGATTGTCTCCAAGGATTTCATTGTCTCCTTGGTCGCTTGGGACTTCCTCTACTTCCGGATGCGGTGAAGCTAGTGGGTTGACCTCTTGGTGGTAAGGCATGAGGTCGATGTGTTGCTCTAAGTTTTGTTGCTCCATGTCCATATCCATCTGTTCAAGTGCTTGTTCAATATCTTGAGCACAGTCCTCCTGCGATTTCTCACCCTGTCTACTTGATGCTAGCTATTCAGATGAGTTGATTACCTGTACGGGCATAGTTTCATTTGTCTATACATGTTGCGCCCCCTATTGTACCTATTCTTGCGGCACTTGCTTCTCTTATTTGTGCAGCTCCTGTTCCTTCCGAAGTTTCTCCTTCAACTCATGCAACTCCTTCTCTGTTTCCTCCATTCTCCATTTTTCTCTCTGCCTTTGCACATCCCTCTTATTGCGATGTTACCTCTTCTCCTTTATTTCCAAAGCTTATTTCTACACAAGTGGGTCTTCTCGGAAATTGCAAATTTGTTCCTCCTCCGTGTTTTCGACAATATTCCTCTTGTCCTTGTTATGCACTCATATGTTTACTTATGTTGCTACTACTGGTGGTGCTCTCTGGGATGCTACTTCACGCTGCTTCACTAACCATTACACAATGATGTCAATCGGTTCGTTGGGCTTGGAGAAGCTATAACAATATCTCAATGGGTCCTCCTCTGCCCAATGACATGCCCCTGTGGATCCAATGAAACTATACTCTCGTGTAGTGATCTTTTACAAGACAATGCGGGTCATAGATATTGTAGCTTCGGGCGTTGAATGGATATTTCTTGATCTCCTTTGTTTTGACATCTGCATGCTTTAAATTGCTTATCTCACATAACTTGATCTGTAATGGAAGAGCAAGCCAAGGTGCCTTCTTCTTCTGGTGCAGAATAGATGACAGTCCTACCGAGATGTGGTATAGTACTTCTTGGATGACGAGCTTGTCCAAGGCAATGTTCGATAGAACATGTGGAGGCTTCTCCGTGATGTACATTCGTATGAAGGTGCCGAATGGTGAGGCATACCAATATGCAATACCGATCAGTGTATCCATTACTACCTTCGACATGCAGGGTGGATCCTTCTCAAATATCATCTTGTACATTGGGGTGACAAAATGATTGGACGACTGTGTGATAACTCCTCTAAGGCTGAATTTGGACAACATTTTACAATAAGTGTTCATAGAGGTCTCTGCCGATGTCCATGCCCACCTCAAGCTCGAGAAATCCTAACGAGCACAAATTGCATCCAAGATGTAAGCAAACATGTAGATTTCTGCTTGCTGACCTTTGGGTGGCTATCGAGCTTTTGTTACTTGTTCCTTCAGCCGGTGAGCCAACATGTCGGACCAATTGCATGCTTTGCTGTCATTGCCTAGTTGGTCCAATGCGATCACCCAACTCTATGGGAAGGTTTCCGTGCTCTCTTGGCCATACAAGCGACATGCAAAGATGACCAAGTATTGATACGCCTTCCGCAATATCTGTGTCTCATAGATTTGGTTGGGTGTCATCTTGAATTTGGTTGGCTCCTTCATCCAGTTCTTCAAGATATCCCTAGAGTTGGAATTGCAACTGGGTATGCTGAAGGGTGTCTCCATGGTGACCACAGGCTTCGACATATGGTAGATTTGTTCATAATCCTGTACTCCGAATGTAACAATCTTCATCCCGTTGACACTGCTCAATGTCATCGTCTTAGGATCAATGTGATAGGTGATCCAATGTATCATGTATGCACATGGGAACACAAGATACCTGCATGCAATTCGGTACAAGCCAGACTTGTGAATGTTCACATAGACTTGGTGGTCTTTGCAGTCTTCCCCAAACGTGCTTGCAAATGCATCATTAACCTCTTTCCATTTCAGCTTGATGTCCTTGTCTACAATCAACTTGGTGTCTTCATAGATTGGAAAACTTGTAGACACTCACTCAACTATTGCTCCAGTTTCACTTCCGTCAGCATCCTTTGATCCTACTCTCTTCGAGGCCATTGATCCTGAACTGCCGAGAGAAGGATGAACACATTCTAGATTTGGAGACATGGTGACATGCATGGAAAGAATTCTGTTAGCTAAAACCAAAGAAAACTTGAGGAATAATTCCTGAGAGGATGGGAGATTAGCTTCCAGAACTGCACAAAAGCCAGTCTCGGCTGCTAGAATTGCATAATGCACAATCCAGACTGGTCTGCTGGCTTCTCGGATTGTGCAATGCGCAATTCTAGTGGGAAAGGGTTGCAGGCCCAGTGACTGCATTGCATAATTTTTTGAGCCAACAGTCATTGCCTCTTATAATTACGCAATGCAAGATTGGAGGATAGTCACACTGTAGAAATGTGCATTTTCTGAGAGGAAGGAAGAGCCTTCCCTCTCAGGATTGCTCAATGCTGTCTTAGTGAGACAGAGCCCAGGCCAAGGTTGCCTAGATCTGCTGACAAGCAACTTAAAGCATATGTAAATGTGAATGCATGGAAATACTAAGTGTAAATAGGGGCGAATTATCGTGCATGAAAACAATGAATGAAAGATTTAGAAAATGGAACAACATGCAAGTGGGTGAAGTGAGTCGCCAAATCGACGACCGTTCATGCAAAACAATGCCATGCATGTGACAGTAGTGAGAAGCTAACGAAAATTGAAACAGTTCTAGTACAAGCAAATATGCATGCAAACGGTAGCAAGCATTCACATAAATCAAGCAGACAACACTCACACAAGCGAAAACACAAAAAGCAACATAAATGTTGCAAAAGACAAATTGAGAGGACTTACCCATAAATAGCTAAGTTGGATGTGTCGAAGACTCCTGGATGTGATGTGGGATGTCAGAGCTCCAAGAGCGATGTGAATAAGTGAGCTCTGAAGCATCAAATAAATAAGTTTGAGGCTCATGATGTGCATGCCACAAATCTAGGAAAAAGTGACACTTAGAGGAAAGATTCTAAAATGATTTTTACATGTAACTTCCAATTGCTAAAAATAGCTCCTTAAATTCTAGGGATGCTTTTTGCATGTTTTTTTCTTCTATTTTAGGAAAAAGAAGCCCATGCATGCAAGTCAAGTTTTCTTCATCATGGTTGGAACTAGTC
Organism: Pinus taeda; assembly: GCA_000404065.3. NCBI lineage: Eukaryota > Viridiplantae > Streptophyta > Pinopsida > Pinales > Pinaceae > Pinus > Pinus taeda. Next base: position 561 of record APFE031035445.1, on the reverse strand, counting down.
AACCTGATGGCACATGCAACAACCTGCCTGACTGAGGGAAGATTTCGTGTAGTTTCTGGGAGGAAGCTGGGCTGGTTGCCCAGAAGGATTGCACAATTTCTAGGCTGAGCAACTAACTGTTGCCTAGGATTGCACAATTTCTGGGCTGAGTATTCCTATTGGGCTAGATTGCACATTTTTTCCAAAGGAGGCTAATAGGCATAATTGTGCAATTCCTGAGGCCAGTAGGCTTCGAGTCAGGATTGCGCAATTTTTGGAGGGAAGGCTAGTTCCCCTCCAGAATTGCACAATTTATTGAGGGAGTTGTTTAGCTTGCAGTAGGACCAACTCCAAGGATGTAACCCATGAGGGGAATGCAACAAGATTTCATGCACAGGCTATCATGCTAGCAGAAAACCATTGAAGTTTGGGTACTTGATAAGGAAAGACATGCTGCTGAGGATGGTTGGTAGGGAGGCTCCAAAACAAAGCTAAGGCAAAATTTTGGAGGGTGGTTGTAGTCGCTACAACACTTAGTGACACAATGGTAGAACTCTAGCTCTGTGAATGGACCTTGTTGGA
>APFE031035434.1:0-31460 GCA_000404065.3 Pinus taeda | reverse complement strand
TAAACACAGGAACTCAAAGATAACTTGGAGATATTACAAAATCACTTCCAGATAAGGAAATCTCGCAAATTCCTCATGCGTAGTTATAGTCCCGTGGTTATGATTTTCAATTTTGATTTTAAGAACATAATTCTTCCTATTTTTTTCAAATACAGTGGGCATAATTCATATCATCCACGCATGGTCTGTATGACCAAATTCATTCCATTCATATGCACAGTGGGAATTTTCAAAATAGAGTAGGAATTTTTTATGAGTTTCAACAAAAACAGAGATTTATTTTTGAATCGAGCAGTGAAAACATGGTCAAATGTTTTTATACAGAGAGATTTTTGTATCAGAGCAGCAGACTCCTTTTTGCAGCAGAAGAGAGAAGACATAGAAATTGAAGGCAAAGAAGGATTATTTTTATTTTCCAGATTTCAATTTTTGAGGAAGATTATGTAGCTGAGCATAATTATGATCGCCTTGTAGGTTGATTTTTATTTTTCCAAAAATCGATTTCTCAAAAGGTAGTGAATGAATGAGTGGTTATGTTGCATGCAGTGGTTACCTTAAGCATTCTGCAGCATTCAATGTCTCCCAATAATATCACCTTCAACATTTCGATTCTCCAACATAGTGTAAATCTCTAGCATTCAATTTCTGAGAAGGTGAAGAAGGTGAATTTGAAAGCAATTGTTCAGATTTGTGAAAATTGTTCATTTCAATAATTTGATTTCAATTTAAGGAGAGTTAATCATTCCCTGAATTGATTTTTGTGTTCTGAAAAGACAAAGTATAAATCAATTTTGTTTTTTGAAAGAGAAGTAAGTTCATATTTTTGAGGATTGGTTTCATCGCTTTGTCAAGGGCATCAGGAAAGAGGTAAGCAGGATACTGGAGAAGCATTTGAAGAGAAAAATTAATTTCAAATTTAATGATCATGAAATTTATTCAATCCTAGAAATGCATTTTGATTTTTGAAAGCCACTACTTTTCATTGATTTTTCTGAGCAAAAAAAAAAAGAATTTGAAAAACGAAAACATGGGTTTTCTTTAGACTGAACCTAATTAGGCTCACCACGAACAGTTTTCTCAAATTCATTTCTATTTGGGATATTTTTATGGTTCTTTTGACCCCTATTTTGCAGATTACGTGAGTAAAACAGTGGCTAAAGTGAAAGTGAATGCCTAGTCATAAAGAGGATTAGCACAAGTTATTTTGTAGAGGAATTATACAAGAAAAAAACCCCTTCACAAATGAAATAAGCTTTGATTTGTTCGATTGGTGTTTTCTCTGTGACTGTGTGACATTACAAGGTTTGCTTCTTTCAGTGAAGATGTGAGGACAAATGGATATTTACTCCTTTAATTGAAAGTTTTGATAATGCGAGGGACATGAATGTTGTGTCAGAATGTACTATAAAATTCAAGTTGTATTTGTTGTCTTCTCTGAATTTTCTCATCCAAAATGATCTATTGGTGTTATTTTTGGTGTTTTATCAAGAGAGGAGGAATAATGTAAAGTTGTTGTATTTGTGTGTTGGTGGTGAAACCTCATCACACATCAGAGAAATTTGTGTTCCCTTCACTCCAGAATACATAGCCCAAGCCAAAAAAAAATATTCCACTGATAAGTGAAGAATATTACAAAGAGAAACACTTCAAAGAGAAATGATGAAATTTCTTTTTAGGAAAACAAAGGAAAGGAAAGGAGAAAAAGTAAAGAATGTCATCTACAAGGAAGAAGAAAAAGTACATGAAGGCATAGATATCCTTTTACAGGTAGCCCAAGAGAAAGCTTCATCTTCAATGGTAGAGCCACAGGTATATCAACAGGCCAGTCAACATATAGAAGCAAAAGGTCAAGGAGATAGAGGCAAGCATGAGGACATGCTTGAGAGTAAGCAAGGGGGAGATGTTGGCCCTCATTTTCTATCAAATTTTTCTTATACAATACACCTAATTCCCATCATTTTCTACCATATACCATCCATATATACCTTATTTTGACTTTATTATGCATATTCAAGCAAATAAATAATGTTTTTCAATTTTTACATATTTTTGCAAAAATTGGGTTTTAAGAGTATTTTTGGACAGAATCAGAAATTCTCGTAATGGTTATGTGGATGACATATTTGCAGGACACTTGGGCTCGAGCTAGATAGATGAATGGAAAGCTTGGGCACTAGGACTGAACTAATTCCATTTGGTTTGGTCAAAACAAGCTAAATCAACCTCGGTCAAGGCTGGTCAAACGTGACTAGTCATCCAGAAAATCCCTAGGAAATAGGGCAGTTTTATGATTTCATGGGATTTCCCATATTTTTAGTGATGGATTGAATGGATTTGACTTCGATAGATGGATATGAATAGATGTAGTTGTTAGAGATACTTTAAATCAGTTTTTTTCATGATCTTCTATTTAAGCGAAAACTTTGAAGGCTTATTTATGTAATTTTTATATATAACCTTATGCTGAGACATTTGAATATTGGAGATTAATTAGAAGAACCTGTTTTACTTTAATTTGGATGATTGACTGAAGTTTCGGCATTTTATAGCAGCCTCAAGTGTGCAAAGCAAGGGTGGAGGAACCCCACTCCAAGCTAAGTACACTTCATTATTAAACTAGCTTAATTTTCATGAACTAGTTGCTTTAGATTTGTTTACGTGTTTTGTTTCAGATTTTCTTATTTGAGTTAATGTATGATGACTGTTGAATGGATATTGGTTTAATTCTAATGTACATATGAAGGGAAACACATGAATTTAAGTTAAATTCCCCTTCTATTTGATCTTGAACTAAAACTAAATTTCATTCTCGTTTTCTTATTTGAAGTTATTTACGCATTTCTGGTTTGAGGCAATGGTGATTATGATAGAGTAGAATTGTGAAGAAAGACAATGTGGTCCTCCTTAGCTAGGAGCCTCTTCTTTTACATCTTCTGCATCATAAATCATTGTTAATTAGTGCTTTTAGGGTTCCTTTCATAAAAGTAGTATTGCAGGGAAGGACAACCTGGTTCTCATAAGTTAGGAGCCTCATCCCTCACATATTACATAAGTGAATTAGAAATTGTTAAAATACATTTATATTTGTAATACATACTTCCTTAACTCTTCAAATTTTATCTTCTAAAATTGGCTACATCTGATATCCATATATTGTGGACTTGCCTCAAATTTTTGCAAGCCCGGATTGATAATTAAATACTTGTCTTAATTTGTGTTAATAAATTAGCTCAGGCATCTATCATTTTTCATCCTAGGGTTGTTAAATTATTCTTTCATAACCAACACTACAATATCTTCTGTTCCATAAGAATGAAACCACTAATTATAACTCTTATAAGATGAGTTTAATTTGCAACCCTATTTGTGTTAAATTTTCTGCTCAAAATAGCTTCTGACATATGTCCATCATTCATTCACAAATGATATTTTTCCTTCATGCTTACCCATGGTTCTATCCACACTATACCACTTTCTCACATCTTGATAAATCCTCTTACATACACCACTTTCTATTTATTAAATTCGTTGGTTATTTATCTACATAGTTCAGTAAGGCAATCACTAGTAGTCTTTTTTTTAAAATTAACTTCTATTTCAATAGGGGTACCTCCAATTGTCCATACCCCTCCCATGATATTGACTCTTCAGGGATTACTTTGTACTCGTATAGTCAATTGTTTTACCTTCCCATATTATGTGGATATGCTGATTGATATATATAAATATATACAAATGACATTAACAATGTGGCTTTCTTCATAAGCTCAACAAAACCTTATGTGTTTAACTTAAATTGGTGCCTGGGTCTCTAGTTAAATAAACCTCGCAATTTATGTAGGTCTCTAGCTTAGACTTTTTTGGCTTCACATTTACCTAAAGAATTTGAGTTGTCATACTAATGTTATTGTCACTAATACATTTCAGGCCACACCAAGGGATTTCTATTGACCTGTACACAAATCTATAAGAAGTCATAACCTATTCCTTCACCGTTATAAGTATAATATCCAGTGAGATAATTTATTTTTTATGTTTTCTATCAGCTTCTTTAAGAATCTACTTTATTACTAGTTATTCAATTGTGCTCTAGGAGATTATACTTCATTCCCTAAATGCACCGATATATAATCTCCTCCTTTAATGGTCTAGCGGGTGCTTCTAACGTTACTATCAAATTTATCTTTTGAACCTATAGAATGTCGACAATCATCTATTAAATTTTGAGCTCTAGGTTGGACCTTAGGCTTCAAAGTGAAACCTATAGCTCTAATACAGCTTGTCACATACCCTTTCCTACAAGATCACCCCATATAAAAAAATATATAATATTTTTTTGTGGAGCTATTGTATGATACCATGTGCTTTCAGCTTCTTTATGCCATGTTTTGGTTATATTGTTACACTCTAAGGTTCCCAGTTTATATTTTTGATGGTTCATTCACTATACATATTACCATGTATCTATATATGTTCAGATCCCACTGACTTATACCACAACCCTACTTTTAATGCGTTATTTATTAATCAATCTTCAGTCATAGTCACAAGCACGCTAATACAAAGTTGAATTGTGTGTTTGTTACGGTACACAACCTATCACTTGTTAGGACCATTCTTATATAATATTATTCAAACCCTCAAGAGCTCCTCCATATTAATCTACACAAAAATGAGAGGTACGGTTGGAGATCCAAGTTTTCATTCATCAACAAGGTAATGGATTAGGATTAATATTGGTTATTTTACATCATGATGACCTAGTAATTTAAACGGAATTCCTGAACCCATATATTGGAATTCTTATGATTCATAATTAATTTACATACCAAGCATCTATCATTTTTCATCCTAGGGTTGTAAAATTATGCTTTCATAACCAACATTACAATATCTTCTGGTCCATAAGAATGAAACCACTAATTATAATTCTTATAAGATAAGTTTAATTTCCAACCCTGTCTGTGTTAAATTTTCTGCTCAAAATAGCTTCTGACATATGTCCATCATTCATTCATAGATGACATTTTTCCTTCATGTTTACCCATGGTTCTTGTTAGCACCTAAATCTGCCTTAGGCTGAAGGAAGGAAAAATTTAGCGTAACCACAAACCATGCTCAGTCTGGTAGCTAGCCCTACCAGAACAGGAGAGGGCTCTCTCCGAGTCACGCTCAGCGAATAAGTAAATGAAATGGTCTGAGATGACTTATATTGAAATATTTATCTTAGGCTAGTAAGTAATTATGGATACAAGAAGCAACATTTTATGAATGACTAAGTTTCTGGGATGGTATGGGACCAACGGACAACAATGAGCAGAGAATTTAATACAAAGGCACAGATTATTTCGTGAGGCAAGACAGGCGGAAAGTCTAGCAATTTAGTTTGAAATGATGCAGAATGGAGAGATTTCTTAGGAGGGTGAAAAGGGCATAAGTACATGAATCCTTTTCAACAAAAGAAAAACACACAGCATGAAACTTTCCCGCAGGCAGAGCAATAAAAACGAATTCTACCTTACCTTACTCAGAAAATTTCACTGGAAATGAATATGAATGAACTATGAAACATAACGAAACACATATGAAACATAAGGAAAAACACATTTTCTACACTCACAACCACATGAATCTCATGAAACAGAGCCGCTACCTTTCATTAATCCTCTGTCAAAATATACAATGAAGAAACAGAGTTTCTTTCCCACAGTCTCCTAGAAATTACAAGCCAACCAACCCTTTGCATATGGTTTGCATACAATAAATAGAAAATGCCATGAGGAGATAGAATGACCAAGAGTTGGGGAGTTTCTCAAATCATTACAAAATGGAGATGGAAAGCCAACCATTAGCTACAAGTGCAGCGTTACAAAAATGACAAATGGCTTGGGTGACCGTTTGCCTTCCTTTGCCGCTTGGATAGAAGCCAAACTCTTTAAAATTTGCCTTAGTTGCCGAAAAAAGGTGAAATGTAGATGAGCGGGCCCACTTGGAGAAAGTCGCGAATCGAAATTTCGTGAAACGGAGGTGAATTTGGACCCTTTTTCTATATGCGTCGTGCCCAATTCTATATGCGCCACGCCACTTTGGAGGATGTTTTAAAGTACTTTTAGGAGTCCAACATGTGCCCAAGTGTGCTTGTTGGAAAGCCTAACCTATCTACTTTCCAACCCAAGTGGAATTTCTAAATTTGGTGCTCATTTTCCCCTCCAAATATTCATTCTCCCAAGACTTCTTCCTGTGTGTCAAAATAGGGGCAGAGAGGTCATTTTTTGGGTGTTTTTGACCTCCTGGAGACTCAAATCATGCCCAAATTTCTTGTCCATGCACCAATAGTCGTGATTTTGCATGCTGAATCCAAAACTGCAAGCCATTCCCAATTTGGAGCTCCCAATCCTAAGCGCCGTGCCACTAGGGAGAAAAAACCTGTGTTCTGACCAAAATTTTGCCATGTGACCAAAATTGCCCCAACTTTCTTGAAATTTGGGCTGGAGGTTCTATAAAAGGCATTATGATGGGCCACAGAGGCTTCAACCAAGATTCGAAGCCGATCTTGCTCCTTTTGACTTTTTTTTTCTCTTTGTTGCTCTGCTCAATTTTGCCTTCAAGCTCCTTATCCGATCCTTCGAACTCATGTTCCGTGCCCTGTAATGATAAACCATCCACCTCAGTATGGTTTTGTCCCTGTCAGCCTTCTCCAATAGTCTCTCAAGGTGGATGTTGATGTGCTTGAGCCAAGACTCACGGTCATTATTAATCTCTTGCTCCAAGGGAGTGAGCTCGATCCTCCTATGTTGGGCAGCTTGGCGATTCTCACGGATGCTTTGAAGCTCCATGATCTCATGCTAGTCCTCAAGCTTATTGTTCCTCTGCTCCAAATACTTGATGATCCATTTGGCCCTCTCCAAATTGAGTGACAAGTCTTGGATCTTCGTTTTCTGCTCCTGGATGGTCATCCTAAGTTTGGCACCCTCCACATCTGCATCATCATCCCAAATGAGGATGAAGTCGGCATCTTGTTCACCTGATGGCCCATCGTCATGCATGGGCCTCTTGCCCTTGTCCTGTACCTGTGTTGTTGATGCCGGAAGCGAGGCCCCTTCCATCCCGGGTGGAGATAACACTTGCTTTGCTGCTACAAACAAGTGCCTATTGCCTCTCTGATATGTAATGAATACTGGCATAGTAGTGGTCTCATGGCGCTCATACGGATGAGAAGGTCCACCTATCTCATGCTCTGCCTTTGATAATACCTGTGAAGTGCTGAAGAGGTCATGGGAGATGAAGTCCGCCCAAGCAATGCCCTGCAATCCCAATTGATGATCCACCAAAATCCAAATAAGAGAAAAGTGATAAACACTGTTAAGTTGCTGCTGAGGGGTCTTATGCTACATGAAGGTGTTCATCCTCTCTATGTTCTTGCAAATGAAAAATAGGAGGTTCATCATCCGTACCCTGGTAAAGTGCATGAGCAACCTGATGTGGTAGGCATATAGATGAGAGAACCTCCCCTCACAGCTGAAGTACTTCATGATCAATTTCATTAGCAGAGCATATTCATCTTTCAAGTATCTGAATGGAAATACTCTTGTGAGCTGCCTCAAGAATATGGCCTTAATGTAAGGCTCATAGTGTTGCCTATCCACCTTCTTTTTCTTGTGCCACTGTTCTCTAACATTCGGTATGCCGGTTGCCACTGAGATAGTTTCGGGTGTCAATGTGAAGGTGACCCCGACCAGGATAGACTGACCTCCATGTAGGTGAAGCACAAAAAGATGGGCCAACTCATGATGAACTCTAACATTAGCCACCCTTTGTCAAAATTCAAAACATGATAGATGCTGGAAACATGACATGGTAAGAGGGCAGGCCTGCAATTCAGTGAGGGTAGTTGGCTCATCCCTAACATGTTTTCCACTCTTGTGATGTCTCCTGGGAGCCTGTTCTTCCGAGGATGAATCACTTTGTGTCTCCATCTCATACTCTGATGAATGCTTAGATGCCATGACTACTGTGTGTACTATACTTGGGCTGCCCTTTGATGATGGTGTGAAACTAGGTGTTTTTGTGATATCTGCCACCAAGGGGAACAATGAAAATAGGGAGTATTAGGAGGGGAATAATATGATGGGAATAGGGGTTATGGGGAGAATTTTTGTTTAGGGATATGTAGGGGGGTTAGGGGATTTGATAAGGTAGGGTTTTGGGGTGTTATGCTGACAAATAAGAGGAGGGGATAGGGAATGGGGTTTGGTAATATTTTAGGGTAGGGGTAATAGGGAAAAATGAGATAGGGGGGATAGGGAAAAATGGTAGGAAAGGGAAAAATGAGAGGTGAAAACAGAGCCTTGGCATCAACACCACAATTATGCAACCCTATCAACAATGGCTTTTGGTTTTTTCTAGTGGTTGGTTTTATGAGTTTTGTTGAAATTATACATAACCATGAACCACCATAACATTCATAAAATTTGATGAGCAAGACATGATATAGAGCCTACTTGTCAATTTGAGGGGTTTCACAGGCAACTTGAGGCAATTTGGCACGATTCCGGGGCTTTGTGGGTGTGCACCGTGCGTCAAACCCAGTGCGCCGCACCCGTAGAAATTTTGCATTGTGGGGTGGCTTTGTGTGCATTGCACTCTGTATGTGCACTGCGCCCCTCTGTGTGTGCGCCGCTCTCTGGAAAACGACTCCAACTCACTCTAAACATGCACTTTTCTCTCCTAATGACTTTGCAACATTTCTCTATGACCTTGATTTTCACAATGACCTTGTTTTCTTGTGGAACCCTCTATTGAAAGACTTTGAAGTCATGGGTTAAATTTTTGCTTCTCCAAAAACCCACTTTGCTAATGTTTCATTTTGGCTTTTTTCGCTGACTTAAAGCGACACTGGATTTCACTTTTCCCTTTGAAAATTTAGCTCAAATGATGAAATTTTCGGCACTCTTTGCAGGGATTGCATGACAGGGAATTTGGTCATAGAAACCATGACTGCACCTGAAGAAATCAACTGATGAATTTTTTGAAAATTTTATCACAAATGACATTGTTTGACTTCTCTTCAAAACAGAGTTTTGAAGAACAGTCGAAGTCTATCAACATGACGATGAAACTCTCTGAATCATAAATTTGTAAGGGCCTCACTCTGGCCTGCATGGCTTTATTGGACGTGGTTGAAGACCAAATTGATTTAGTCCCTAGACCTAATTATCGAAAATGACTTTTGTCCATTAAAGGACCAGACCTTGACTGTCATGGACTTTAGTGATCATTGACAAATGACCTAAGCCAGCAGGAGCTAGACATGAGGGGAAATGACTAGCATGACCTTTTCCGTCAGATTATGGCATGCCCCTAGCGGAATGCAACTGAGTGAATGGAGCGGGACTCCTAAAAATGAAATGCACAAAAAGTTTTGATCTCTGACGGAGGACTGACAAGACTGACCCTAACAGTAAGGATGGAAAATACCATTCATTAGACTCATAAATGTTGTTGGGGCATTAGTAATCCCAAATGGAAAGACAACAATTTGTAATGACCATATCAATTCCTAAAAATTGTCTTATAAATTTCCTCCTCTTTTATTCTTATCTGGTGGTAGTCTGTCTGTAAATGAATCTTAGAAATTATTGTATCACCCTTGACCTAATCAAATAAATAGTCAATTCTTGGCAACGAGTTTTTTTTTTTAAGTTAGCTTATTTAGTTTCCTATAGTTAATACATAATTGCAAAGTGCAATCCTTCTCCCTCACAAACAACATAGGGGCTCCCCAAGGTGACACACTTGGGCAAATGTATCCTTTTTCAAGTAACTCCCTCCACTGCATCTTAAGTTCTGTTAATTCAGGTATGCTCATAAGATAGGGAGTTTTTGAACCAGGGTCACTTCTGGGACTAATTCTATAGTAAAGTCAATATCCCTCTTAAGAGGCAGCCTTGGAATTTCCTTCGGAAATACATTAGAAAACTCTTGAATGACTGGTATGCTCTCCAAGGTGGTTATATTATACTTAGAGTTGGTATATCCTACTTGAACAACATATATTTGACAATATTTTTGAATGCATTTGCCTAACTAGGTGGTTGTGATAGGCTGTAACTTTTTAGGCCTTCTAACTCCCTGAAGTTATTGTCTAACACCCTCCTCAGTAAGGAAACAAATAGTTTTTTCATTACAAATTACCAAGGACCAATGTCCCTCTAACCAGCCCATTCCAGTTAACACATCATAGGATCCTAAAGATATCATATTTAAATTCACCTTAATCTGATGTCCTGCTATTTCAACAGGACAATTCTCTACTTTAACAGTTACTCTTATTTTAGCCCTAATGGCTAGCTGTACTAACCAGGGGTTTTTAAATTTGCTGGCTTGCAATCAACAGGAATCAACTACTTTTGGACTGATATAACTCAGGCTTTTCCTCGAGTCTATTAAAATAAAGATGACATGGTTAGCTATTTTACCTTCAAGTTCTATCATCGTAGGTTGATATTCAACTTGGTGATCCTTCAACAAGACATTAATCCTTGGTATATTTCTCACCACTTCCCCAATTGTAGAAGCTTCTTCAATATTAAAAGTGTGTTTTGTTCTGATGGGGTGAGGACAATTTTTAATAATAATGGGGCTCCTAACAGCCCCAACACTTTAAGTGAGGTTTTTGTGGTTGAATATGTTCTGGTTCACTTGACACTTCATCTTGTCTAGTTTCATTTTGCAATCTTATTTTTTATTAGTTCTTCCTAGAATGTATATTTTGTTTACCTTTGTGTATATTATTGGTGCTGGCAACTTTTACATTCCTAGTATTTTGGAAACTCTTGTATCCTTTCTTATTAGACTATCTCTTACCACTTTACCTCTTTTGCTTCATTTACTGATAAAATATTTGGGCCTTTTGAATGGCCTCATCAATCATTTTTGGATTGTCAAATTCCAACCTTTCCTTCCTGAACACTAGTAAACTATTGATGAAGCACTACACCTTAGCTTTTTCTTCACAAATGTAGGGGCATATCTCAGTAAAGAGGTAAAATTGGTTACAAATTCATCCATGGACAACTATGCTAACTTTAAATCATGAAACTCTTTTGTTTTTTCATCATAGAACTGTTCTGTTAAATATTTTTGAAAATTTTCCCAAGTCACTTCCTGCTCATCAATTCCTTGAACAATATTAATTCCTTCCCACCATAAGGTGGATTTACCTTATAACTGGTAAATTTCCAACTTGGCCTTTAAATTTTTATCATACTCGTAAATCTAAAAGTATTTATTCATGATAATTAGCCAAGGTTTAACAACTTCCTCTACCTCACCATCAAACATCGGGGGTTTAATCTTCTTGAATTCCCCTTGTAGTTCAATTATTTGTTTCTTGGTCCTTTTTCCATCAAAAACATTGTTAAATCCTTCTTCATTATCATCTCGACCCACCTCATATTCTGGATTTCCTTCCATTTTTTGGTGTTCTTTAGTCCTATTTATGTTCCCAGGACTTGGATTTGGCTCTCTTTGGTTTTTCTATCTAAAAGACTCTTCATGATTCTTTCTTGTTCTTCCCTCAATCTCTCATCATCAACCCTCAAATTTCTCATTTCATCTCGTAATTGTTGAACTGTTTCTAGCAACATAACATTTGTGTTGCGGGAGTCTTCTCCCAACTGAACCCACATTTCTAGATTAACTTTCAGAAATGGTACAAGCCTAGTTCCTACAATTGGTCTCACTGGTGGTGTGATTCCTGCTCTTCCCCTCATCCTGCTTCCACTCTCTACACCATTAACACATTTTTTATTCTCTGAATCTCCCAAACAAGACACAATGTTGAAACCGTGGTTCTCTGATACCACTTGCAACATGCAAAGCCACCAACCAAACACACACACACACACACACACACACACACATATAATTGTCTCTAGCTCTTGACTTGCACTATCACTTATTTATATTTTTTTTAGAGCATTTGAATTAATTGACACATAACTAAATTAATTGACCTAGTCATAGCTAGTCATGGATACACTTTATGTTCCTTATAATGTGGTAAATCTAACTTATAAGTGTGAATGGATTAGCAAAGAACCCACCTAATATTAATAGCACTAAGGGAACTACGCTATAATTGTTTGGATTAATATTTGGTTGTCATATTATAATATTGGGAGGTGACCTACCTTAAAATGTTTCTCGAAGTCTCTCTGGTCTCTAGCAATCATACAAAGAGGCCTGATTAATGAATGTGACAGGTTTTAGGAGGATCCTTGGTACCGTCGATCTATGGATATTTTATCTAACAATTCATACTCTTTGGGAACCGATTAGGGTAGTTTTCACTCATGCCCCTACTTCTCAGTTGTCTCATTTTCTCTTGCTGGTTACAAGGGGAGAGCTCTTATTGAGATAGTTCTTACATCTACATTATAACCTCTCTGATTTCTTGGCAATGTTTATGTATGCAAGGGTTTCAATAGGATGGATAACACTTATGCCAACAATAGTTTGCAAGAACCTTTGTTTATCAAGAATGAGGTATATAATGTGTTTTGCCATTTTGGTCGCCATATGATGACTAAATTTGATTCCGAGGGGATCTCTACATCCCATCAAAGGAAAGGGATGCCCCAGGTATTATTCCTCCTTTGTAAGTTCTTTTTCTTAATATTCGTCTTGCACACAGTAATCTTGTTTTCCTTCTTCTAAATGTGAGCTTCAATTATTTGTCTGCAGGTAGAGAGTTTGACATCATGGTCGAATTGGAGTTAGGATTAGGGTTTTCTTCACAGCCTTCTAGGTTTTTAATTTTCTTATCCTATTTTTATAGGTTCTCATGATATTCCCTTTCACATCCAGATACGAGGCTAGTGAGGTTTATGCAACACTATGTTGTTAATTGTTGTGAGAGGGTTTATATGTTTTTTTAATACGGTCAAATGAGACCTTTTTAGCTGAGTCTTAGATCATATTGTAGGCTTAAGCTTATGAAATTCTTTCACTATGAACTTAATCATACCTTTTTTAATATAGATAAATTTTGTGCAAGAGAGGCTACAATGTACAGTCATAATCACTCATCCCTTTTTTCCCCTTGGAAAAATCTGGGCAGGTCAACCCTGAAGGGAATCTTTTAAAGCTCGTCGGCTAGACTAGCAAGGCCTAACCCTAAGGGCATCAATGAGAATTGACCTTGTGACCTCCCGATTGGTGAGGTACTTAACAATGAGGACTCGACTAGGTGAGCTAACCCTTGGGGCTGAATCACTCATCCCTTGTATGAGGGTTTCAACTTATAAACACTTTACCATGGGGATTCTCTTCCAAGGTTTCCTATCTGTATAATTAACAAAAGTGCATTGCATGAATATATATTTTCAATTATGTGGTAGTATATTCCATGATTTTGTTTTAATTTGACAATGGTTGTGTTTACATGATGTGAATAAGTAATTGTATCTGCGTACTCTCTTACCCTTACTCAACTATTGTTCCAAAAAAAGATAAGTTTATGCCAAGCTTGAACTTGTTCTTTCATCCAGTTTCCTAATACATAGTGCATGAAATGCCATCCCGGGTCTGGTTAAATGATTTTAATTGGGTTGACGGATCTAGAACAATTCTAAGTTGCCAATTTTCACTGGCTAGCTTAGGACCAAACCATTCGTGAGATTTTCTGGTATCAGTAAGTTTATTTGGCCTTATTCATGGATTTCTATGAACAATTTTTTTCGTGGTTAAAGTTTCACTGTTATCTTGAACATAATTCTCATTAATACAAAGGAGATATCTAGGCATGGATGGTTATATTTTATGTTCGTATTGCTATACAGATTGTGTGTTGGTTCTTTATTATTCTTTTACCCTTTCGTTTAAAGAAAAATACTTACAGTCTAATTTTAATTTTATTATTTACCTTCTTCATTATTTTGTTGGCTTATACATTTAGTCTAGGGCTGACAGGACCTAACTCCTTCTAGGACCTATCTTGACCCATTGGGCTCAGTTTCCTACACACTTCAGAACAAGGATTGTTTTGGTCACGAGTTCCAACTCACAGATTTGGATCTAACCCGTCTATACAATATTATCATAAAAAAATTTCTAGTTAGATTCCTACAGAATTTCCTTCGTGTCTACTTAGCCTTTAACCCATTACAATTTAGTAAAATTATTCAAAAGTTATAATGTATCTTATTCCTACAGTACTTACAATTGGAAACCAACCTTTCTTTCTATTCAAAAGGCTTACATATTTACAAAAACCTTTTATGGTACGGGGAACCCAATTATTGTTTTTGATACACGTACAATACAAAGTTAGGAACAAACAATCATGGTTACCAACCCTTATACTTATCAATAGTCAACCATATTTTCAATAATACATATCATGAATATTAATCCACTATTCATTCATTTATATCATGACAATATTTCCAAAGAAAAATTCTTATTTCATATCAGTCATAGAGGAAACACAATGTCTAAAAAAATCTTATAGGTTTCCAAAGAAATTGCACTTATTTGTTTAGTCAAAAATGTCAGAGAATTCAATTTGGGTGAAGACCTCTCCTCCCAACCAGTGAGATGGAAATTACATCCAATTCTCCCCCTGAGCCTTTTCAATATCTAGAATAGTTAAAAGACAATGCCTCCACAAGGGTCAAATCTTAGCATCAAGGCTGTTTAGTTCAACCAAGAAGTCTTAGACTCATAAGTCTATCTTAGGGATTCCACTGGCTCCTAGTCCAACTAAGGAATACCTAAGCTGACAATGTCATGCTTCCCTTAATGCCTTGTTTAAGGTTTCTAGATCCTTCTCTCTTCTCTTCAAGATGCCTCCAACCTTTTGTTGTAGCCTTCCTTGGATTATTTTCCCTCTGAGATGTTTTATCTCTAGGGAGAAAGGAAGAAGATGTCTCTAACTGTTTGGTAATTGAAAATTTCCTCTAGGGTGTTCTCCCATAAATTCCAAGACTTGTCATAACATTTCTTTAATCATAAATTAAATCAAAACTTTTAATAATTTAAAGTTTCTAACTAGACTTTGCACTTAGTCCAAAATTTACCAAGTCTTACACAGTGAAAGTAAATAATAAAATGATAAATGGAGTGTTGCATTACACCTACACATCTCTCATATACTAAACTATAAAACAACTTTTTAATACAAAATAATAATATATCAAAAAATAAAAAATAAAAAATAAAAATGTTTTTATAATATATAAACAAAAAAAAATGAGTGAGAAAAAAACATAATAAAAATTAATAACATGAGACAACATTTACCTATTAATATAATAGATCAAATCATTTATCTAAAATATTTAATAAAATTTATCTAAATAAATTATGGAAACTTGTATAACAATCTAAACAATTAAAAATTTAAGTTAAAATGTTATTTCTTTAATATATAGTACTTTTATTTGGGAATGTAAAGAAAAGTCGAGTAAACTTTGCTTTTCTTTGTTATCAAATTTTAAGATTAGACTTCCAATGTCCCTTCTTTCCATGTCTTATGTATTCCCCTTGGCGTGTGGCCCCTTTTAAAGAGAGTATTTGTGTTTTAATGCCCCTCATCTTTTCTATGTTCTTCGTTGGGCATATAGTCACAACATACTATTAAATCAACGTGCATCCAAATCCCCGAGTTTTGGTCAAGGTGCGAGCTTGGTTGATAATAAGGGAGTTAGTTTTTTACAAAGTGTCATGTACCACCTGTCCAAAATATATATAATTTTTAAATAATATATAGTATAAATATTAACAATATAAAAAAAATTAATATAATAAGAGTTTAAATAAATTTCATAGATTATGTTTGAAAATTTAAAATTAATTGAATGTCAAAGTTTTCCACCAAATAAAATAAAAATAATATAGTCTTCTTTGGAAGGTATGAAAATATTATAAAATAAAATATAAAATATTTGATTTTGAAATGATTATGTTTATGGGCAAGCGTATTGATAGAACCATGGTACTGGCCATGGTATTGTGTACAACGCTTATTTACAATTTATAAAATAAAAATAAAAATAAATATTATAAAATATTTATTTGAAATGAGTTATGGTTTTTTGGGTATGGTGTATTGATAAGCCATGGTATATGGCCCATCATATTGTAAAAAACGCCTTAATTATTATGACACTTGTGAAATTCTATTTTTTTTTTAGATTTTTTATTTTGTAATATAATTTTATATTTGACAATTCAATTTAAAACCACATAAAAATGGTCATCGACCAATTAGAGAAAATAAATTTACATTTTCATATATATATATTTTCAAAATATTCAGTTTAATATTTATTTTGTCAAAATTTTAATAAACTTCATAGAATATGTTCAAAAATTTCGAACTTATTGGAAGTCAAAGTTTTTTGACCAAAATAAAAAACAAAATAAAGGTGCTAATTTGTTGAAAGGAAAAATAATAGTAGGTTTGAAAGTTGTTCGTTGTGTGGCATGTCACAACAATAGATCTCACCAACAAGAGGTCATATATGCCTTTAAGGAAAACATGTTCATGGTAAGTTTGAAAATTTTCCACCACATGGCATGTCGCAACAATAGGCATCACCCAACAAGCCGTCATATATGCCTTTAACAAAGCATGCTCGTGGTAAGTTTGAAAGTTGCCCGCCACATGGCATGTCGTGATAATAAATGTCACCCAATGAGACGCCATATATGCATTTAAGGACAACATGTTGATCATCAGTTTTAAAAATATCTTTTTGTTTTGAATTAAATTTAAAAAAATATAACATTTACATTTATTATTTTATCAATATTTTTTAATTAAATGGTAAAAGGAACATAAATAATGGATAAGGGAAAGCTTTGAATTCAGTAAGATGTGGTATAGGGCTTATATATCGACCTGTACTCGTTCACAAATTTTCTGATAATCATAAATCAGATAGTTGTTTACAGAAACAAAGATGAGCATTATTGTGGTGCTATCCCTCGAAGTCGCCATCTCCTTTTTTGATCAACTACGACTTCCATAGTTTGGCAATCAATGCCTTAGCAATTAGATAAATTTCTTAGTGTTGGGCTTTTTGTGTAGTTGTGTATATCAAATAGATTTGAGAGTTTTTCTAATTATGGATTGTACATGTGGGGCACAAAATTTACATTTTCTAATTTGTAGATGTGGGGCACAAAATTTTTGTTTTCCAAGTCTTCTATCTTGATTATGGACTACCCACATGGTGGGTCATGGTTCTCATTAGCCTCAAAAATAAAATAGTGGATGATAATTAATGTTCACTAAGATTTTCTATATGGTTTATTCGACTTAATAAGGTAAGTGATTAATCAAAATTCTTTAACATTTTATTTCTATATTTGAAAATTAGTGAAAAAGAGAAGGTGAGCAGTGTGACAAATATTTTGAAAATTAAATTGAATGTGAGTATAACATGGACAATCAAAGAGAAAGTGTTTTTCATCTTCAACCCTCTTAATATGATACAAGAGACCTACTCTTTCATTCCATGGTGTATTGACTAATGCCCAATTTCACTATGAAGCTCAGGAGAATTAATTCTTATCTTATCAATGTTCATTTTCTTCTTCACACTAGTCAAGACAAATATATATTTTTGGTTTGCGAGATTGGGGTTGATCACCTCGTAATATTTTAGTTTATTTTTCCCTTAAATTTTTATCCCACTGCAATTTCTGCTTAAATTTAGAAGTAATAATATTTTTAATATGATCCTTGTTTTGCAACATGATCTCTTTTTTTATCCCCTAATGGTCTAGCTAAGGGTAGACATCCTTATGCCATCCTCGCTTGAGCCAAATGTGGGGGTTTTGTCTAGAGTTAGAATTAATTTTAGGAAGCTCTTGGCTTCCATGTTGGATAACTTCTTATACACAATATACCTAGTCATAGCCATGCTTTCAATGGAGGAAAGACTTGCTTCAAAAAGGGGGATATGGTAGGTAGTATTTTCTTTAATCCTTAGGTTTTAGGTTATAAACTGCTTGACATGTATCTACTCAATCTTCCTCCATGACTCTCTATATATACTACAACTCCAAACCTCACATCCATATAAAATAACAAAAGTAACGAGAGTCTCAAACATGAATTTTTTCAATCCCATATCTAAATATCTTCTGACTTACTATATTGTCTTCTCAAAAATGTAAATTATACTTGATAAATCATTGTCAACCACTAACAAAGTTTCTGATTCAGTAATTATTACTCTCAACAATTAAGAAAGTATCTCATTGGACAAAGAGTTTTTACAATAAATTTAAAAAAATACTAATGTTCCCTCTCGCTTTATCAAAAGTGGATGCCACATGAAAAGGAATCTATTTAAATTGGATGCTTAAGGATGTAACAACCCTGGTGAAAATTCCATGTAATAAAAGTAAATAAAGGAAAAATAATAACCACGGATGATGGGACACTTATTCCAAGATGAATGTTGGGAAAATCCTAGTGATGGGGATCACTTGTGATTGTTTATGGCTAAGGAAATGGCTAAGGATTTGGAAGGAAAAATGGCATTTTTGGCACTATTATTTATTAAAATAATGGAATTTAAGAGAAAAGGGAGGTGAAATTTCATAGGTTTCATGTGAGGAGAAAAATGAAGGAAAATAATGGAAATGAAGAAAACAGAGGCCTTATTCATAAAAATGCTTCTGAGGATCAGTTAGTAAGTTCAGTGTTGGAGCTCTCTCATTATTCTCTCTCTCTCTCATACTCTTGGAGACATAGTTTTTTTTCGAGCACTCTTGGAGGGTGTGGCATACTTGTATGTTTCGAGCTAGAAGAAAAAGGAAGAGTAGGAAAGTGTAAGAGGGCATCTGGATCAACTGTTACATCAAATGTTCTTGCAAATACTGAGTTGCATGTATTATTTCTTCACTAGTTTTGGCATGCATGGCATATACATGTTGATTCTTGGTCATGATTTGTCACTAGCATGGACGATTATCTAGATTGGCAGTGGATTGCCTAGCCTTGCCATTTCATGGATAGTCATGGAGTTTGTGGGCTTCTTTCTTTCTTGTGTTTTTGGTTGGTCCTCATGCTTCCTTAGCTTGGGTTGAGTTACTAGATCCTGGAGCCTTGGTTGGAAAAATGCTCTGGAGCCCTGTAACAACTTGGATTGAGTTACTAACCCCGTAGCCTTGGTTGGAAAAACGCTCTAGAGCCCTTGGTGGGTTGAGTTACTAGTCCTGGAGCCTTGGTTGGACAAATTCTCTAGAGCTTGACAACTGTTGTGGGTTGAGTTACTAGTCATGGAGTCTTGATTGGAACAAACACTCTAGAGCCCTAGATGGTTGGGATAGAGACCGATCTGATGATGGTTTTGTGATGTATGACCGTGGGTGGAATCATGATTTTATGGGTTGATGTGGATGGCCTCTGGAAGCCCTGGATGAGTTTCGATTAATGTATTCTATGAGATCCCACATTCATCAGCCATTTTATGGCCGGGTGGAACGTGGAAGTCCCATTGCGGGTTTGGATTTTGAATCATTAATGAAAGGTTATTTCTCCTTGTATATATATGAGCATTTTGATGGATTATATGTGGTTTATATGGTTATACTTTTTTTGGTATTTCTGCTACTATTATGATGGTTATGTATGTGTTTTATGAAAACAACTATGTATGACTCTCATCATGTTTTTACTTGTAATTGAATCATCAATATATCTATGGTGGATGGAATGATAGTTGATGTGTTGAGGCATCAATGTTTCTTAGCAATTCTTAGCTAAGTATGAGACCCCTATACTCAGATATGTTATTTACACCTATAGATAACATATTCATGATATGTTTGACGAAATGCCTGTCATGGCTAGTAGGGGTCCAGTCAAGGTCTTATTCAAGTAATTGCACCAATATTGTTGTTTTTATGTTATCTTACTATTATGAAGGTATCATGAAGTTTTGGGCAGTGACCTAGGCCTTGGGCCTAAAAATGTGGCTTAATTCCCTAGGACGTTGACACAGAACTAGAAAAAGGAGTCCTTGGACACTGGCAGGCAAGCCTGTGAGAGCATCCAAAGGTCCCTGCACGTTGCCATGGCCATAGCATGAGAGAAACTGGGGTTTAAGTTGTCCAAAAGCTCAATGGGACCCAAGGGAAATCCACCTAAAGTGTTGTAATGGTTCCCGAGGGTCCTCATGTTGATGCTAAATGTTTGTATAATGTGTTTCCGTCAGTTCCACTTCCTTAACATGACTTAGGAGGTCAAATCATATCATAGTGGCCTCTCGTTGCATGTTTAACCCACTTGGTTGGTTGCTTGGGTAGATGTGGGAGGAGGGTGTTATAGAGTGGTATCAGAGCATGGTTCACCCCTCAGGCTGGATGGGCTATGTGTTTGTCATGCATGCATGTCAGTTGCATGTGTGTCTCTTACACTTGCATTCCATGTGCTTGTTGCATCTGCATAATTTCGATCATGGTTGTAGTGATGTCGTTATGTGGAAGTTGATGTTGTTATTGTGGAATGCATCGTCGTGAGTGTATAAATGGTTACATGTCAATTTATGTCGCTTATATGTATTGTTATTGTATGCTTGGTTACATTCTTGTATGATTGTTTACATTCATGTATGTTTGGTTGCATGTATCATCCTTGTAGGTTTGGTTTCAAGTATCGTTCATTCATGCTTGATCATATGTGTGTATGCATGTGTATAGTTGGTTACGTATTTCTTATGCATGTTCACGTTTGCATATGGTCAAGTGTATAGTGATCTAATGATGGTTGTTGTCATGCATGAGGTCTTAGTATGTGTTGTTGACATTATCATGCATTGATGATTGGACCCTAGCTAGAATGACGGTTGCATGGTCATATGCTTATGTATTGAGTTACTCTATGTTGTCATGATTATGTTATACATGTATCACGTTGATTTGTTGATCTTACAGACAAGGTATCCTCCCCGAGCTATACTAAGGTAGGTTGGTTTATTGAGAGTTGTTTTAGATGACATGATATACCTTGCAGGAAGAAATATCAAATGGCTAACAAGATGGTAGACTACAAAGACTCTCCCTATGAATCAGAAGAGCGGTATGGTGTTGGGAACTATTCCGATTTGGCAGTTACACTGAGAAGGTTAAAGGAACAAATAATAATTTGTAAGGCAAATAATGACATAATCATGCAGGCACATGAGAAGCTAGCAGAGGTAAATGCAGTGATACTTCAGAGCTTGTCAGATTTACAGTGATAGGGACCACAACGGATCATCTATGAGTAGGAGGAGAGAACTAATGGGGCATATGGTAGTAGATTGCATGGTGGTCACAGGTCAAATAGAGATAACACAACCAGAGATGGAAGATTGTTGGACACTCTGGATAGCAGAAGGGATAGACACATGTATTATTCTAGTTCTGATTCAGATAGGCATCACGATCGTCATAATTATCATCCTTACAAGAGGCGTGATAGGGGATACTTTCCAGATGAGTTTAAGAAAGCAAATCCACCTACTTTTGATGGTGAGATGAAGAAACCACATGATGCAAAGGCATGGTTGTTGGCATGAGGAATTATTTAGGTTGCATGACTATTCAGAGAACATGAAAGCTAGAGTGGCTACATTTAGTCTCAAAGTTAAAGCAGACATTTCATGAGAAGATGTGAAGAATTTTAGATGCATCCATGAGGAGGATTTTACTTCGAGTGAGTTTGAGCAACTATTCAAGAAGAAGTATTTGTTAGAGAGATAATTTGATGACAGGGAAAAATAATTTTATGAGCTAAAGATGGGATCCATAATAGATGATGAGTACACTAGCAGGTTTTTGGAGTTACTGAGGTATGTGCCTTATCTCACGGGGGAGAAGGCCAATATCAATAGGTTCATTAGTGGATTACCGGTTGCATTCAAAGACATGATTGATTTTAATGAGCCTAGATCATTGGAGGAGGGCATTCGAAAGCTAAGGCATTGCTATGAGAAATCGAAGCATAGGTCTAAGACTAAGCTAGATTGGAGAGGTAATGCAAAGAACAAAGGAAAACGGGACAAGAAATGAGCAAGACCTCAAGATTTAGGTAATAAAGAGAATTCAACACCATTTAATAAGTTAAATGCATCAGATAGGGGATAGGGATACAGATCTGAGGAGCAGAATAAGGATCCCATGCCATGTTGGACTTGTGGAGGAGATCATCGCAGGAGGGATTATGCACAGTACCAGAGTGGTTGGACTAAGATATACAATGTGAAGGAGGCACAAACTGTTGGGGATGTTGGTCAAAGTATTCCACATATTTATGAAACATTGGATAACAAATAGGCATACTATCAGACATCTATCATTGAGATAGACGGTAAGCTTTGTGATCAAGTTATTTCTATTTTGATTGAACTAGGATCTAATTATAGCTATGTTAGTCCTGACTTGGTGGATAAGTGTGGTTTGAGTAAGGAATTACATGCAAAGTCTTGGTTAATGCGATTGGCTATAGGTACAAAGAAGAGAGTTCATCATTGGGTAAGAGCCTATGCATTTGATTTGAATGGTATGCCTACCGCAACACATTTGAATGTATTGCCATTGGGATCATACAATATGTTTTTGGGCATGGATTGGTTGTATCTTCATAGAACCAAGGTAGATTGTTATGACAAAGCCATTGAGTGTGTTGATGGCAATGGGGAACCAAGATTCTTATAGGGAAAGAAGAAAGCCACATCAGTTAGGATGGTAACAACTATGTAAGCAAAGTGTAGCTGCATGAAAGGATGTATGTTATTTATAGTGCACATTTATAGTGATAAGAGTAAGGAAGTTGAGGATGCAGATGTGTTGAGCAGGTACCCAGTTTTACAACAGTTCAAGGATGCATTTCCTAAGGATATTTCAGAGTTTCCACCTCATAGGGAGGTACACTTGTCTATTGAGTTAGTGCCAATGGAAACTCCAACATCAAAAGCACCTTACAGGATGAGCGCACCTGAGTTGGTTGAGTTAAAGTTGCAGCTTAAGGAAATGTTGGAAAAGGGGTACATTAGGCCAAGTGTATCACCATGGGGTGAACCAGTATTGTTTATGAAGAAGAAAGATGGTACTCTCAGATTATACATTGACTATAGACAGTTGAATAAAGTAACCATCAAGAAAAAATATCTGTTTCCAAGGATTGATGACTTGTTCGATCAATTGAAGGGAGCAGTAGTGTTCTCGAAGATCGACTTGAGATCTGGATATCATCAGGTACACATAAAAAAGGAAGACATTTATAAGATAGTTTTTGGGACTAGGTATAGGCATTATGAGTTTGTTGTAGTTCCATTCGGTTTGACTAATGCTCCAACTACATTTATGTGCTTAATGAATAGTGTGTTGCATCCATATTTGGATAGGTTTGTTATTGTGTTCATTGATGATATACTGGTATATTCTAAAAATGAGGAAGAGCATGCCAAAAATTTAGCTGCAACATTGAGGTTGTTGAGAGAGCATCAGTTGTATACTAAGCTCAACAAGTGCAGTTTCTTTCAGACCGAGGTACACTACTTGGGGCATGTTGTCTCCAAGGAGGGCACTACAGTAGATCCATAAAAGATAAGAGCCATCATGGAATGGGTTGCTCCTAAGAATGTGGATGAGGTGAGACATTTCATGGGGTTGGTAGGCTATTATAGGAGATTCATCAAGAGCTTCTCACATATTTCTTATCCTATCACATCATTGCAGAAGAAAGGTAAGAATTTTGATAGACATAAATAAAGGAAAAATAATAACCACGGATGATGGGACACTTATTCCAAGCTTAATGTTGGGAAAAATCCTAGTGATGGGGACACTTGTGATTGTTTATGGCTTAGGAAATTCGAAAAGGAAATGGCCAAGGATTTTGAAAGGTAAAATGGATTTTTTAGCACATTTATTTATGAAAATAATGGAATTTAGGAGAAAAGGGAGGTGAAAGGTCACAGGTTGCATGTGAGGAGGAAAATTAAGGAAAATAAAGAAAATAAAGGCCTCATTCATAAAAAGGCTTCTGAGGATCAGTTGGTAACCTTTTGTCAGTTTGGTGTTGGAACTCTCTCATTATTCTCTCTCTCTCTCTCATACTCTTGTAGGCTTAGAGTTCTCTTGGAGCACTCTTGGAGGGTGTGGCATACTTAGATTTTTGGAACAATAAGGCAAAGGAAGATTAGGAAAGTGCAAGAGGGCATCGGGATGAACAACTACATAGGATTTTCTTGCAGGTAGCAAGTTACATGTATTATTTCGTCACTAGTTTTGGCATCCATGGCATATGCATGTGGATTCTTGGTCATGATCTGTTACTGGCATGGAGGATTGCTTAGCCTTGCCATTTCCTGGATAATTGTGGAGTTCATGGGTTTATTTCCTTCTTGTGATTTTGGTTGGTCCTCATGTTTCCTTAACTTGGGTTGAGTTACTAGTTCTTGGAGCCTTGTAACAACTTGGGTTGATTTACTAGTCCTGTAGCCTTGGTTGGTCAAATGCTCTGGAGCCCTTGGTGGGTTGAGTTATTAGTCCTGGAGCCTTGGTTGGAAAACGATTTGGAGCCTAACTGTAACTATCGGTTGAGTTACTAGTCCTGGAGCCTTGGTTGGAACAAATGCTCTGGAGCCCTAAATGGATGGGATAGAGACCAATCTGATGATGGTTTTGTGATGTCCGATCGTGAGGTGGAATCACTATTTGATGGGTTGAGGTGGATGGCATCTGGAAGCCCTAGATGAGTTTCGATTGAGGTGTTCTATGAGATCCCACATTCATGCTTGGAATATGGCATGGGGGTGAATGACTGAAGAGAGATTTGACTCAACCATTCTACGGTCGGATGGAACATGGAAGTCCCATCTCGGGTTTGGATTTTGCATCATTAATGAAAGGTTATTTCTCCTTATACCTATATGATAATTTGATGGAATATATGTGGTTTATATGGATGTACTTTCATTGGTATTTTTGCTACTATTATGTTGGTTATGTATGTGTTTTATGACAACTATGTATGGATCTCATCATGTTTTTACTTGTAATTGAATGATCAATGTATCTATGACCTAATGGATGGAATGGGAGTTGATGTGTTGAGGCATAAACGTTTCTTAGTGATTCTCAGCTAAGTATGAGACCCCTATGCTTAGATATGTTATTTACGCCTGTAGATTACATATTCGTGATATGATTGACGAAATTCTTGTCATGGCTATTAGGGTCAAGTCAAGGTCTTATCCAAGTAATTACATCAATACTGTTGTTTCCATGTTATGTTATTGTTATGAAGGTATCATGAATTTATGGGCAGTGACCTGGGCTTTGGGCCTGAAAATGTGGCTTAATTCCCTGGGACACTGACACAAAACTGGAAAAACGAGTCCCTGGATGCTAGTAGACAAGCCTTTGAGGGCGTTGAGAGGTCCCTGGATGTTGTCATGCCCATAGTATGAGAGCGACTTGGGTTAAGTTGTCTAACAGTTCAGTGGGACCCAAGGGCAACCTGCCTAAAGTGTTGGATTGATTCATGAGGGTCTTGATGCTGATGTTGAATGTCAGTATGGTGTGTTTTCATTGGTTCCACTTCCTTAACATGACTTAGGAGGTCGAATCATATCATAATAGCCTCTTGTCGCATGTTTACCCCGGATGGTCAATTGCTTGGGTAGATGTGGGAGGAGGGTGTTACAAAGGAATTGATCATATAGTTTGTGCATTAAATGGAGTAATCTAAACTAATCATAATATGTGCAAACCAAATTATGAAATGTTTTGGTCCATCGCATGCTCGAGATGGTTCTACACATTTTCAAAATCCATTTATGCACATTTACTTAGTAGTAAATGTGGAAAGTATGATACTCTATGAGCCTTCCATGTTGGATCAAGAAACTAAGGAGAAACTCATACCTACCATAGATATCTTAGCACTAGAAGCATAACAAAAATTAGTAGAATATATAACTTTTCATGACATGGCCTTTTGTAGATCAATTTGAAAGGACAACTTCAAAGTAGGGAAAAATTGTACACCGATGAGAAGATAGACGAATAATTTCCTCACCTCATTTTGTGAAAACTTTTTGGGACTAAAATCCTCCCTAAATGGGTATGCATGATCTAGACTGGATCATTGTATACTTTTTCATCTATCATGGTAATTTCTAGGTAAAAATTTGGAGGAATTGACTTGCATGATGCATTTTAGTGGCAAGTCCTTACCTCAATATTTAGGGTTTGGAACTTTCCATTGCCATTTTGGTTCACAAATTGGCACTAATTGAAGTCAAATGTTTTTAGCATAGCTCACAATCCCTTGACATTGTTCTATCTCCATTTATCACCAAATTACATTTGTAGCAATTGATCACACCATATCAAAAACTTGGGATATTTAATTCACCCTACAAAAAGTATCATCTGCTATAGTTATTTATTTTTCATTAACAAATATTTACCCCTCTTCATAATCACAAACCAAATTGAAGTTAAAATTTAAACAAAATGCGTAAAAAAATCTTGAACAATGGCACTCTAAAAATCAATCCACACTTGATGAAAGACCAAAATTATAAGAAATAAACTCTTGTGAAATAAAAACTATACACTTTATTAATATGTCACATTATACTCACAATCATGTTTAATATCCCTTTATCTATATAATAATAAGTTTTAAGCTAACTATTATAATAATTGTATATGGCTAAATCATTTTCTACCTAGCTTATTAATCAAATTCAACTAACTTACACTATAACCACCAAAGTCGAGATATACAAGTGAGAATGCATCAACATATACAATTTTTTACATGGAAAATTTTGAATGCGTTGTGGAAAAACTTGGACTCTTCTTGTTGACGACTCACATTTTCAAGTCTTGCTTTTCTTCTCGACTAGTCGGGCACTTATTTTTGTGAAACGATTGGTTCATTGCATGTATTACACGAAGCATAATTCTTGAAGATTCATATGTGGCTAATGAAACATGAACACTCCATTCTTTGGCGTGAGGACGGGGAAATCGCACAGAAAAAATGAAAGTGCAATTCAATATTTACGCCGAAGGTGTTCTCTGTGCGCTTTTGATGTCAAGACACGGTTCATTGCAGTGAATCAACGAGCATGGTTTTCGTCATCCGATTTTGACACGTCAAACCTCGGTCATATCTCTTTGTAGTCGTGTACAAGGTGGAAGCTAAAACGAAGAAATTTTTTTCATAGTATTATATTGAGTCAATATAAACAGTACAAATGATAACACAAGTTCAAAACTAGTCACTTTACCGGCACATGAAGTCAAAACCATGATCAAAACTACCACCTTACCAGCACACGAAGACAAAACCTTACCACCTTACCAGCACACGAAGACAAAACCTTACAGTCATAAGACAACCCAAAGGAGATCTAATCATCATCCTGCCAAACTCAATCTGTCTTTTCGCGACAACAATCACCAGTCGTTACTAATAAAAAAAATCATTTTCTCCGCTAACTGATAGCATAATGCAAAGGCTCTCACAGTAATCCAATTTTCGTAGTTTATGGAAAGCTCAAACCTCAAGGAGGACATTGAAACCATTCTGTTTTCATTAGTCATTGTTTTACCAGAAATTCTCAATGGTAATCTATAATTATAGTCAGCCATCTTCCAGGAAGGAATACTATTTGTATTATTTTATTTCAGGAAGGTTGTAGATTTCTGAATATTGGGGAATTTGATGGGTATATTTTGGAAATTTAATGGCAATTTGAAGTATACGAATGACAGAAATCAATTGTTTAATTTAGTTTAGCTCAATTTGCTAGATTTTTAAAATGTTTTCAAATTTGCAATGAAATTAGGCACAAGCCAGTGCAACCAAATTTTTTATTTTATAATCAAAGCAAGAAATATGATTTTATTTTATAATCATCTTATTTAGAATATTTGGATTTTCTATTAATATATGAAAGCTATTCAAATTCAAGATTTGTTAATAGCTCCATAAATTTAGAATACTGGTGTAACTAATTACAAATCAATTTTAAACACCAAAACTTCAGAAACCAGATTTAATGATAAGACTTACTTTCATAATTACAATAATATATTTAAAATAATGAGAATTGAATTTTAAAAAGTTAAATTTTATAAAGGTAATTGATTTTAGCATTATCTATTATTAATAGTAATAAAAAATTGAATTTTTAAGAGTTAAATTTTTAAAGGTAATTGATTTGAGCATTATCCATTATTAATACTTTTTAGTATATTTAATTACTTACTTCTAAACAACTGAACCAATGCAATTTATTAAATAAATTTCAATAAATCTCATTGTGAGTCTTTGTGAATAGAAATTAAAGGAGTAATTTAAGAAGGCAGGAATTGCCCAGACGGTCAAAAGTGGCCGGAATTCAGATAAAAAATTTCAAAAAACCTTATAGAGGTAGTGTTTAAATCATGTTTTTGATGGTGGAAATGGATTTAGCACCATCAAAAACCTCTCATGCACCTAAAATTATGAAGTTTGACAACTTTTACTTGAATTCACAAAAACCATTACCAATTTTTTTTCAAAATATGACCGGGATTTCCATAACTTAGAGGGCAAAATAAGATACTCTTTAAAATACGACGAAATTAAAATTAAATGTTTTCATGGATATTGTTTGTTTCTTGCAGCTTGCAATGTGAGATGTGTAGCGTGCTGTGAGAATTGGAATTCGTGAAGTGTGCCATTTGCACGATGACGTCATGGCCACGGGCTCCCTGGGGAATTCAGATTTGACACGCACCACTCTCTAGAAATTGTACAAATATTAAAGATTTGATGTTCAATTCACGGTCAAATTCAGCTTCGCTTTATGTATTATTTGCAAAAGTGAAAGCGATAGTAAAATCAGGTTGTTGGTATTGCAGATAGTAGCTATGAAGCACCTTAGAAAGGCGACTCCTATTTCAGACCCTATAGCATTTTAAATGCGACCTGACATAGCCGCTTGATACCCCAATATAACATGCCGCCATGCCATTGTCATTGAAAAAAAAACGGAGATCAATATGCTTTGGGTATCGAGCGGCCATGTCAGGCCGCATTTAAAATGCTATAGGGTCTGAAATAGGAGTCACCCCCTAGAAATCGCTGTGAGGTATCTATACGGTCCTCCAAAAAGTTAAAAAAAAAGACCGACCACATTAATTTTATTTTTACATGAGATTGATTTAATTGTGAACCCAATATAGATGAATTAATTTTTATGTTTTATAAAAATACCAAAGCATTAAAAACAAATTTTACACTTACAATACACCTTTTTTTTCCAATTATCGATGTTACAGAACGACCTTATTATAAATAATAATATGATATATAGAAGTTCTGATCGATGATAAAGTGATCGATAAATACTATAAATCAAACAACATGCTTGAGGGAAATATATTTATTTTAAATTAAAATCAAAAGAAATAAAAGTTATGATTTTTTAAATACTATTTTTATAGATATTTTTAATAATATTTTCATTAGATATTATAATTATAGATTTAATGGAAAAATTATGTTGAAAGTAAGTATATATATAAATTAATATCAATAAGCTATTTCATGTTGAAAAATTAAAATATTAAATAAATCAATTAGTTTATTATGTTCAAAAGAATGGTTTATATTGAACAAATATCAAATAATTACTAAAAAACAAATTAGTAAAACAAACGTTTGGTTAATCACTAAAATTTCATGAGTTGAAAGAAATTAATCTAAGATCAACCATATTTTCACTTTTTAAATATCTTGTATATAATTACAATAAATTTCAATTTAAAAATATATGAAGTTAATAATCTTTTTAATTTTATATATCTAGGTTATATTTCTTAATTATATGATGATATAGTTATTTGGTGTCTGGCTTGGCTATGACTTTAAAATTGGTTAATAATTAGCACTTGCACCAGATGTTGCAAAGGAAAGGAAAAGTCGTAAGGCAAGGCATAAATTCAAGAAGAATCGCGACATATAAAAAATTATTGAAGATAAAAATTAGTAAACAAAATGTCATTCAAAGCTACAAGATAAAGAGAAATCACTTATGTTATGCCAAATTTGACAAATTCTATAACCTTCCGCAAATAGAGTTATGTTAAATTTGACAAATTCCATAACCTTTCCAACATAGATTTCCTCTTAACCTTCAAAGATGGTATTTCAAGTTCCAATAGCAAATATTTGAGAGATTTTGAAAAAATACAAGTAGTAGATGAGATAAACTAAATAAAATAATATTAATTCATGAACAATATGATAAAGAATTAAACATGAACATATGCACAGGGTGATGATGGGAGTTAGCATGGAGGTATTGTTAGTGTGAGTGTTTTTGTGATAAACTTATAAGGAAAGTGAACCATTAGAGGGGGACAAGTAACAACGACATCCAGGAAGGGTAGGGATGAGTGCTCTTCCAATTCCATTGTAAATTGGATATGCGAGGAAACATTGTTGAGGCGATGAAGAAAAGCTTGGAGGGATGGAAGCCCATGAGGCCACAATACAAAAGTGTCATCAATAAACTTGTATCAGCATTTGGGTTTCCGATGCCAAGAATTAAGGACCATAGAATCGAAATGCTCCATAAAGATATTTGCCACAACCAAACATAGGGAAGACCCCATTGTCATTCTTTCGTTCATAGAAAATACTATTGTAGGAGAAGGAGGTAGAGGACAGATAAATTTTAATAAGGTTAAGGGTTTCAAGATCGACCAACTTGGATATTAATTCTAAAGCTTCAAGAACAAGGACTTTGGTAAAGAGGGATACTACATCAAAGATGACGAAGATGTCATTGACATCAAGATGAATGGATTTGGCATTTTGGATGAATTGGGGGGAATCTTTAATGAAAGAATAAGATGTACCAAGAAAGGGTTGAAGCTTGGTGGCTAGGAAGCGAGAGAGCGCATGAGTGGGGGCTCCATTAGCACTCACTATGGGTCTTAAGGGGATACCATTTTTATGGATCATTGATTGCCAATAGATTTTGGGGGTCATAGGATGTTGAGGGATGAGCCACTTCCCAGTAAAAGGATCAAGAAGAAGAAGAGTAATCACACTTTTTATATGTCGTAGCACTTACTGCACCCAAATTTAGGAGATAAAAAACCTCATATCCTTGAAAAACTTCTACTTCAAAATCAAATGCATTGTCTGTGATTACACCTATGGTGGTCATATAAAAAAACAACAAAGAAAATCCTCAAAGATTACATAATGGCTTTAGATCCCAACTGGACTTGATGATCTTCAGATAATGGATTTGGTCTATTTTGCATGCCACAATACTTGGGATTCAAGCACAAGTTTCTCAAGATGCTGCATAACATATTCATTGTTTGTGCTCTTTAAATATCTTCTCTTCCTTTAAGCACATCCCATT
>APFE031035432.1:78633-106981 GCA_000404065.3 Pinus taeda | reverse complement strand
CTTCTTTTCATATCAAGGTCATGTAATGGCCTATTTTGGTTTCCCCACTATGCCTGGGATGAATGAGTTTTGTCTATCTTGTGTATTCCCACTTGGATGGGAGATGGATGTATGTATGAGCCTTGATGATAGGAAGGTTACTTATAAAGTATGGAGTCATGTTCTTTCTTGTAGAACATCTTTTTGCAGACAACATTTCAGCACAGAGCATATACAAAGGTGGAGCTCGTTCTGAGTTTTCAGTAGGTACTCAGGGGGATTATGGTAGTCCGCCCCTTTTCCCTTGATGTGAAAGTGGGAGAGTGATTGGTTGTTGTTGCAATCAAGTCCAAAGGGGGAGATTGTTGGCATTATGATACATATGTTGTACTTGATGGCAACCCACTAATCTCAGATGATAAATTATAGTGCAGAGAAAAGTTCACGCACTTTCATGAAGAGAAAAGTTCCTTTCATGCAAAGAAAGGTTCACACACTTTCATGCAGAGAAAATTTCCTTTCATACAGAGAAAAGTTCACGCACTTTCATGTAGAAAAAATTTCCTTTCATGCAGAGAAAAGTTCATGCACTTTCATAAAGAGAAAATTTCCTTTCATGTAGAGAAAAGTTCCCACACTTTCATGCAAAGAAAAGTTCCTTTCATGCAGAGAAAAGTTCACACACTTTCATGCAGAGAAAATTTTATGCACTTTCATGCAGAGAAAAGCACACACACATGGGAAATCTTATGGTTGGTTCATGGTATTAGTCCAACAGTTTTTGATCCTATGGTTTTGGTCCTGGTATTTAGTCCTTGGTATTTGAACCTATGGTTTTGGGCCATGGTATCTTGTCATAAGTGTTGATCCCAAGTATTGGGTCCATGGTATTGAATTGTTATGGTTTTTGGTCCGTGGTATTGTGATAGGCCTAAGGCTATAAAGGAGGAAGGAGATCATTTGGCAAGGCCTATCTTCTGAATTATTGAATATCTGATAAAGTGCTAGATCTAGAATACTGTGATTGGGTTATGGTGCAGATCTAGATCTGAATGAAGAAGGAACCTGAGCGCAAGGAGAAGGATAAATTCTATTGATGGGTCAAAATCTTAAGGCTGGAATAGTGGTATCTCTATATGATTTTGATCTGTGATATGTGGCACACGCTTGATCTATAAATCTGATAATCTAGTTTAACTAATATCTGAATGTTTGAAAGAATGAATTTATAGATCTATATGCAGGTTTCTAAATAGTGAAGTAGCGTACATCTCTTGATTTATGTTCTAGCTGCTTCTGTTTATTGCTACAACGTTCTGGGTTCAGAAGTGGGGTGTGATTATTGATATTATGATCTGGGTACAGTCGTCAGAGAATTGTTTATTTTGATTTAGTTTTGATTGGTGAAAAGGTGATTGGTTGATGTAGAAATTCTTGATGTTTGATTTATGTTATTTGTGGATCTAGTCTGAAAATTTATGAAACGTGGTCCCTGGAAGGAAGAGAAGGTTGTAGTCTTCTGCAGGTAGCAGCCTACGTACTAGCATCTCAACTAGTACAAGAACTAAGGGGGTTGTAGCTCCCTTCCAGGAGAAGCTGGAAAACGAGAGAGGGTTGTTGCTCTCTGTAGGTAGCAGCCTGCGTACTGGTAAAGGACTGCACCAGTACAAAATCATTGTAAAAAGAAGTTTCTAATTGAAAAGATAGAGACATACTGCAGCAGGTGGTTTTCACCCACATTGGGTTTCGACCTTATATCTTGTGTTCTTGTGTGTGATTGTCTTCTGCTCTATTTTTCTGTTCCTGGTTACTGTTTATATGATCCTGATGCACAGATTAATGTTCAACAACTGTAGAATATTTTAAATTATAAGTCTGTATGGTATATGTGGGTTTCCTTATCTATAATTGCATATATACACGGTTTTCTCTAATTGAAGTAGCGTATATGTTCTGGGTTTGAAAAAGAAAATAATTGACCAGATAATACTAATTCACCCCCCCTCTCAGTATTATTTTCAACACTTACGTTGTCCATTTCGAAATAGCAAAATGATGCTTTGATATCGATAAGGAATAAATATTACGGGAATCCATAGCTGTTGAACAACAAGGCTACTGATCAACCTAGTAGTTCCACAACAACTTCAACCGAAGTTGTGCCACACGTCATTCCTGAGCTAACGATAAAGCCGCCAAAGGGAGTAGTACATAAATCGACATTTAATTCTTGTGCCCGAGTAGCACAAAATTATAATATAGTAGAGGATCTGGCCCAATCACCATCCGCTATGTCGACACTTGAAGTACTACAAAATTGCCCCTCCCAAAAGCAAGCTCTATTATCAGCAATAGGTGGGATTGACCCAACAAATTCCAACCTTGTGGCCTTTAATCATAAAGGATACGAACCTCAGTTACCAGCTCAACTCGCTTTCCTCATCCAGGTGAAAGCCCTCAACAAAGCTGTTCATTGAACAATTATTTATGAGGGGGCATCTACATGCATTATGTCAATGAGTTGCAGGAAAACTTTAGGCTCACCACCCTTGTCACGATCGTCAATGACATTAAAAGCATTCGATGAACGAACATACACCCCGTACAGGATCTTAAGTAACTTGCAAGTTGAATTGGGGGGAAAGACAGTAGAAATTTTCGTTGAAGTTATCGATGGAAACCTCGATTACAATATCCTACTAGGAAGGCCCTGGATTTATGCTATGGCTGCAATTGTGTCAACATACTTTAGAAAGATTGCATTTCCTTTTCAAGGAGGAATTACAACTGTTGATCAACAAACCTTCCTCCCCAATAGTTCACAAGTTACGAGAAGCATTCCAATGATCCATGGAAGTTCTCAATCACTTCAAAATATTAGAGTAGGCCTCCTAAAAGACCCTACCTTAATGCATAATTTTTCCCTACCGCCTCCAAATAATCTGGCGAAAGTGGCCACGGTGGAAACCTACAATATGATATCTTTTATATCTACAATGATTCAGAAGATTTCTGAAAATTTTGTTAACATGGATCATCGACAGGTGTTGCCTCCAAGCCCAATAGAAATTTTGTAGCAATCAATTTTCTTGGCCTAGGCAGCAAACCCAAATCAACGCTCATCGAGTGTTTGGATAGATAGGTCTAAGGAATATGGTACCTCTTCAGATCCTTGGTCACATGTACATTCTACAGACGAAGAAATTGTTCAGTCAATGATGATAGGAGAGGCACCATGGAAATATTACCACCATCATTCCCGTCTTCTGGATTACCACCAAGATTGTTCTAGCGACCTTAATCATCCTTCAATTTTTTATTTTCTATCAAATACTGTAAATACGGTGGATTCTGAGCGAAATCTGTCCAATATTGAAGAAACTATCGCCATAAATATCTCTACCAAGTCATATGTTGTAGAGAATATTCATGCCGACAAATCTTATTCTTCTACATAATTGGAAATATATTACGCTCTCTTTCGCGATTTTAGAGATGTCTTTGCATGGTCATATGAAGAAATGCCAGGCATTGACTCAAGAATAGTTGAACACAAAAGCAAGATGTATCCAGATGTCAAACTAGTACGATAATGGCTTCGGCAGGTGCACCTGAAGAAAGCCACTGCCATCAAAACAGAAGTTGAAAAACTTTTACATGCTGGTTTCATTTACTCAGTTCCTCTAACTGATTGGGTATCGAATATTGTTCCTATGATGAAAAAACAAGGAACAATTAGAGTGTGTGTTGATTACAGGGATGTAAATCAAGCTTGTCCAAAGGACAACTACCCTACACACTTCATCGACCAAATAATTGATGAATGCGCCGGATGCAAAATCTTTTCATTCATGGATGGATTTTCCGAGTATAATCAAATTAATATCCGCCCATAGGACCAGTCGAAGACTGCATTTATATGTCCGTGGGGCACATTCACATACCACAAGTTACCTTTCGGTTTAAAGAATGCAGGGGCAACTTTTCAGAGGGCTATGAATTATGCCTTCCATGACATCAAGAACATCGTTCAACCATATCTCAATGATCTACCAGCTCATTCGCAAAAGCGGACTGATCAATCGTAGCATTTGAGATCTATATTTCTATGTTACCGACACTACAAGATACGACTCAATCCACAAAGGTGTGTGTTCTGTGTCAGTTCTAGCAGTTTACTTGGATTCGTAGTTTCTAAGGACGGGATTCGACTTGACCCATGTACGGTTCAGGCGATCATTGATATGCCTCCACCTTTAAATTTTCTTCAGATTCAGAAACTCCAAGGGAAAGAAAAATTTCTGAGGAGGTTCATTCCAAATTATGCCAAACGTGCTAAAGGTTATACACGTCTTTTGAAAAAAGAAGTGCCCTTTAACTGGGATCAGGTTGCGCAAGCTTCCTTTGATGCTCTAAAGGAATCCCTAATAAAAGAATCATTAATGTACGCTCCTGACTATCAAAAAGACTTTAACCTGTATCTAGTTGCGGCAGATACGACCATCGCAATTGTTTTAGTTCAAGAAGACAATGGAATCGAACATCCTGTCGTTTATTTAAGTCAAAAATTAAATGATACAGAGAGCAAGTACTCCTATGTTGAAAAGCTGGCTCTGGCAGCTGTTCAAGCAGTACAGAGATTTCGACACTATATCCTCTTTTGCAAAACAACCATTTTGTTAGATTGCAACCCTATGACTTACATTCTGTCACGTCAGTTACTTTGGGGCAAATATTCGAAATGGACAGCCATTTTGCAAGAGTTTGATATGGAACTTCTAAAATCCAAATCAAAGAAATCTCTGGTTTTCTCAGAGTTACTATGTAACTTCCCATCGTCGTCCAACGATTCAACATCCAAAGAATCAACCGTGGATGAATCTTTGTTTCTGATATCACCGAGCGATCCGTGGTATGGAGATATAATCATCTATCTCCAAACCCAAACATATAGGCCTAACATCTCTCGCTTAGAACAATGACATACTCGATACCAAGAAAAAGACTACATGATCGTCAGTGATACACTTTATCGTTGTAGTATCGATATAGTTTTGCGAAGGTGCCTCACCCATGAGGAGGCCGAAAAAGTCCTGAATGATTGTCATTCAGGCGCATGTGGGGGCATCAATCTGGTTATGCTATGACGCAAAATATTTTATGAGCAGGTTACTTCTAGCCAACGATGTTCAAAGATTACATAACCGTAGTTAGAAGTTGCCATGCTTGTCAAATATTTGACCGCAAAACCAGAATACCACCCGCACCTCTACATCCAGTAGTTGTTGTTGGGCCATTCACCAAATGGGGCATAGATTTCATGACATGTAACCCCACCTCGGCCGGGTGGCATGGGTATATCATAGTCCCAGTTGCCTATTTTACAAAATTGACCCAGGCGATGCCTACATTAAACAACAACGGTGAAACAAATACTCTTTTCTTTTTCAATCATGTAGTCTCTAGATTCGGTGTTCCACAAGCTATAGTCACAGATCATGGATCGCATTTCCACAATCACATGATGGTTGAATTGGCTGCCAAATTAGGACTGTCCCATGACAATTCTACTCCGTATTATCTGCAAGCTAATGGACATGTTGAAGCGATCAACAAAGTCCTGAAGTGCATGATGCAAAGGATGATTGGAGTCCATAAACGGAGTTGGTACCTAATCATGTACTTGGCCTTGTGGGCATACTGGACATCAGTAAGAAATGAAACCAGATTTACACCCTTTCAGCTGGTGTATGGCCTGGAAGTAGTCTTACCAGTTTAATGCAAAATTTCATCTCTCAAGCTCGCAGTCGATCTTCTCCCTGGAACTTCAGAGGAAGAGGCTCCTTTCTTGGAATTAATCCAACTGGATGAAACCCGTCGTGACGCTGCCTTGGCTAAAGAAGCTCGTAAGAAATGATTCAAGGTGTAATTTGACAAGAATGTCAAGCCTCGTGTCTTCTCGGAAGGTGACCTGGTCTTACTCTATGATCAAGAATCCGATAAATTGGGAGTAGGTAAGTTCCAATCGTTGTGGATGGGTCCCTACATTTTTAAGCATGTATTAGCAAAAAGAGCCTATGAGCTAGTATATTACGATGGGATTTCCCTATCGCAACCCCGAAACGGGTTGTATCTTAAGCGTTACTATGCTTGACTAAGTGTAATAATCTCTTCATATGCTTTTGTTACGTTTTTGTTTTCGTCAAGAGTGATCGTTTTGGTTAGGTAATCCACTTTTGCATTTGTTGCAGATGTCGAACCTATTGTAATCATTTGTTGGATATGCCTATGGAGCTAGTCATAGTACGCGGAACCTATCTTCTGCAGCCTGGGCCATTTTTTATCCAAGCAGCGAGTTTCAAAGGGGTATGTATTGGTCAGTCAACAAACAACATCGCTGAGTATAGCGTGTTGATAGAACTTCTCTCTGATGCCATCGCACATGGCATATGCTGACTTGTTGTCAGGCTAGACTCACAACTCGTCATCCTACAACTTACTGGCATCTATTCCGTTTAGAATCCAACTATCTATCGTATGTTCCTAAGAGTCAAGATTTTGGAAAGGCAGTTTGATTCTATTCAATATCAACACATTTCCAGACACTTAAACACATTAACTGATTCATTAGCAAATTATGTGTTAGATAGATATTTGCAACATTTATAAAAGAAAAGCATTTCATCAACATTTGCATTAGGATCATATAACTTAACCAAAATAAAACTCTGAAAATAAAAAATATATATAAATGTTTATAGTTTTAACAAAATGTTCTATGTCAAGACAAAATCGGTCATACGACCCAAAAACTCAAAAATGTAGGAAATCACCCTAGACTAATGGTGCTAGTGATAACAAGTCACTGCATGTGCGATCATATGTAGAAGCCTAGTCCATCGACTCGACATCCCAGTAATATGGCGTTGTAATCTCAGAGGTAACTTGTCGATCCTCACATCCAGAATACCAAGGGTGAGGCCCTCAATCTGATCCTGCAATACTGCAAGG
The DNA here is from genome assembly GCA_000404065.3 of Pinus taeda. Taxonomy (NCBI): domain Eukaryota; kingdom Viridiplantae; phylum Streptophyta; class Pinopsida; order Pinales; family Pinaceae; genus Pinus; species Pinus taeda. Next base: position 99,991 of record APFE031035432.1, on the reverse strand, counting down.
GTCTTGGCTACATCTAGATCGTGAAGGACAACCCTCCCTACAACCTCTCCTGCTGAAACGGTAGTTGTTACCTTCGGGCGCATTGCTAGTCACATTGGTCCAATATCTACATGAATATATGAGTTTGATTGGTGTTGATAACATGTAAAAAACATAAGAACATTATTAAAAACAATAAACAGAGATATAGTCATATCTTTTTACCTATAACACCCCACTTCTCACCAACCGGCGGCACCAAATCTAGGTCGCACCTGAAATCCATCCCGACATATGGATACTCGACATAAACCATCTGCTGATGGTTGAGCCACTCGAAGAAGGCATTAGAGAATTAAATTTGTGACTAACAAACATGTCTCGCCATAAGGTCAACCCATCTCTGCATCCATGGCTTTGTCAGTGCTGGCAATCCAAGTGAAATGTACTATGGCTGCATGAGTGGGATCTTCTCCAAGGCGAAAGCAGTCAGAATAGAACAATAACCAAAGTTCTTAGATTTTCCGTTCTTCACCTTGGTAAGTTGTTCTTTTATCACTGGAAGTACTGCATCACACCAGTTGAATACCTTTGGTTTAAGGCATTCCAAGGCATACTGCATATAGGACCTGCTGGCTAAGTGAAGAGCTGCACTGCCAGCCAATCTAGTAAATATGACTAAGATAGTCCTCAAGGATCGGTCAGTGACGTCTCTAATGCTAATCTTGTCATCCCTGCTCGACTGAGATCCATCTCTACAGTATCAGCGAATGTAATCCCTCATAGATTCACCCCCACAGGCAAATCCTGATGGTGATAGAGGGGCACCACGCCTCAATAAACCGGTCAAAAAGTAGATATCCTTAATAGTCAAAGGGATGGATTTACCTCTAATCTAGAACACTTGTTTGGTAGGATCCCATGCATCGAGAAGATATTGCAACAAGTTGATTTGTTGCCTCATGCTAGATATGCGGAAGAACTTGAGCAAGTCACAGTTCCGCAATGCAGTGACCATACCCAGATCATGTAAGGAAATCATATTCTCTTCTTCATGCTCATGTCCACACCATGTAACAACCATCTTACTTCGATGAATCTCTGAGAAACAAACACGAGAAGAATTAGGATCCTGATTTGAGCAAAAACAAGTAAAATTTCCATAAAAAATTAGTGCATAAGCTTTCCTCCTTGCGCCCATCGCACCCTAGTTGTGTACTGGGTGGGATGCATACTGACTAGCCAATGGTCAGCTCAGTATGCATCGCACCTTTCGATGTGTACTAGGTGCGATGGGGAGAGAACCAAATTTTCAAACCCCAGAGGCTTAAAAAAATAGGAAAACATGCTCAGAATCAGAAAAGGAAAGAATGCAATTGAAGAGCTCAAGGTTAGCTCCTACTTGGTCCAGATGGTGCCGAAAATAGTCCACAGAATCTCCCAGAATTCGCTGATGAAAATCGAAGGGGAAAACACCTCCAAAGCTCCAACAATCCCAAATTTGAATGAAATGGTAAAATGAGAGGTAAAAACTAATTTTATGCTACTGTTTACGTAATTCAAGTAAGGTATTGGTTTTTTAACTCATTTTTCAAGAATGTATGTACATTTCTAATCGGTTTGATGGAGTAATTGAATAGGTAGTACGACTGTCAAGAGAACATAGTGTTAATGGTGAATCGAACATCTCTGACTATTATCACGAGCAATGTTTCCGCAAAGTTCAAGCTCGTTAAAAAATAAACCTATTTATGAGCATATGTTTTCCCAAAGTTCAAGCTCATTAAAAAATGGACCCACTTTCGGTAAATAACCTTTGTGATCGCATTACTATCAGCTTTTGAGCCTTGGTTGTGTTCTTACCATCACCTCCACTTTTTAGCCGATCATCCACCTCCATTCGATTGTTTACCCTTTTGAGGAACAACTGCGACGAGTGATTCTGTTAGCCATCTTTACACTTCCATGATTGAAAAGTTTCAAACCTTACCTGGAACCAACTACTACCCGAAAATATCACTCGTTCCTCAAAGACGAGTCTCTTTTAAGCTCTTTTTAGACTCGTAAAATATAAAAAGATTGCCGAGTAATTGGCCTCTCCAGCTCGTTAAAGTGATTGGAAGTGCCATCCCTCCTCTATATTTTAATCTTTTTGGACCTGAGGGATCATTACACAAAAATATAGAGTGCTTGTCTTTTTCGGCTCATTAAAGTGATCGAAAAATTCATCCCTTTCGTATTATTTTATACTTTTTCGGACTTAAGGGATTATACTATGAAAAAGGATTATTGGAGTTTCCTTTCCGTCTCTTTTCAGACTCTCTAAAACTGAAAAGGACCGAGTTATCTTTGTCATTAAAATCATTAAAACAATAGCGATGAACTTGTCCATTACAGATAAGAGTGAGTTTCACTGTCACTAGGCTCACTAAAACATAGCGACAGGTTTGCCCGAAGGGAAAATTATAGAATAAGCATATGCTATCCTTCTCAAGCTTGACAAAAATAAAGAGGTACTGGTCATAAATGACTGGGGAAAAATTAGGAAGAAAAATTGAAGAACTTTATTGGTTGCAGGTCGCTCTTGAACATGACATTTTCACTCCATCACCATGATTGAGTCGGGTTGGGTTTTTCCTTTCACCGGTCATATCACCATTGGTCCTCCGTACCATCCATTTTTGGGGTTAATGCTACCAATACGTTTTAGTGTCATCAATATGTTCAAGAGAAGTCGCTCAGAGAATTCACCAACCCAACAAATGCCTCATCCGCTACAATACCTTCACGCTCCATTCTTTCATGACCGCCACCCTGAACCTTGTATCCCCAGATTGTTTTTACCTCTACAAAATCATTTTCTCTGTTCTGTGTCGTAGATGTGGGATTCATTAAGGCCCTCCTACGACAGGGTCACTTCTTTTTGACATTAGCTCATTTTCCAAGAAGTTGACTTAGGAACAACCCTTTCAGTACTTTGAAGCTTGCATGCCTCAATGGCAAGTTTCTCACTTTCGGCGACAGGTTTACATTAATGGATTTCGACCAAAAGATTTTGCGTGGTGTTTGACATCGACTCATGTATTCACACCACGTGAATTGTACTGCAGTACTTGGAGGGTCATCATCATTATCGATGATTCCTCTCGCGCCTGTTAACAGCTTATATCATTGGCTGGTAATCAGGCGATGTCTTTCCATGTTCGACATCAGAACATCTTTTCACATTGATCAGCTTGTACTTCAGGTGAATATTGAATGAGTTTGAAGACCTCGGATCTAGTTTCGTCCATCCGGGCTACGATATATTCAGGAAAAATAAAGACATCAAATGTACATCATAGCTGCATAGATAATCATCCAAGCTAAGGGATAATGGCTCTACCAGAATCATCAATCTGCCACACAGACGGTTGTCTGTCTTATGTACATGAAAATGAATTTATAAATCTGAGCATGGGAATGCCCGCCTTAGCTAGATCATGAAAATATTATGAAGATAATGTATTGTATTGTATCTTATTATAGGTCACCTTCCATTTCGAAAAACTCGGATCCTCATGATAAAGCATTTCACCCGACATCAGAAGATTTACGACCTCATGCTTTAGGGGGCAACTGTTATAGACATATTTGGGCACTACAACCCTAAACACATATGTCCATAAACCAAGGGATTCTAAACCCCTAAAAGTGTTGTTTCATATCCTAAAGGAACAAGGTCAACTGATTACAACATTTCCCAAAATTTCTCCCTGAAAAACTGCTCAGAACTGGTCAAAACTGGACCATATAGACTGCTCCATGCTAAGGGTGCGATGCATACTGAAAAGCCCTTCTACAGGGTGTGATGAGCAAGAGCAGACAAATGGCAGAGGTATTTTGCTAGGTGGAAACCCATAGAATCTTCTAGACACTGCTCATTTGACACTTGCCTCTTTGAATTTGCCCAAGGATGAGTAAGAGATCATAAAATCTCCAAGTGGAACCAAGAACTATCAGAGAAATGACACTAATCAAAATCCTAGAAGCTGACTCACCCACCTGCAAATATCTATATATGGATCCCTCATCATAGAGATCCAGAAGCTGGAATTTTGTATTTTTGTAAGGAAGTGCTGTTGGTTTTTCTGTGAAACATTGTAGTGTTGGGTGATCTAGGTTTTCATGGGATGAAGAGGGCTTTCATGCTGGGAGGATGGTGCTAGGTTAGACCGCTGGATTGTAATCCTCTCTTCTACTACTTTTATCAATAAAGCTATTTGAGTTTTCCTCCATATTCTTGTATATTTATGAATCTTGTATTGATGTATGCATTTGTATGGTTAATATACATCTGATCTTATATTTTTTATGGTTATAGATCTCTATGCTTTGATGGTATTATGCTTCTTTGACTCTACAGGTGTTCTTTGAAGCAGGACAAGTGAGGAAAGAGTGGCAAAGCTTTGCCAAAGGGGGGAGGAAACAAGCAAGGAGCCAAGCGAAAGACTGAGGTTGGTACTCTTTGCTTCTCTCTCATCTATCTCTCATAAAGGAAAACACAAGTAACTTTAGTTAGTTTGTTTCTAGGATAGCTACCCGTCTTAGTGAGACTAGCAGCTCTGAATGGACACTAGTTTTCCCAATAACACTAGTGGAATATTGACTGTAAGTTTACCTTATGAATCTTCAAGTTCTCCCATGCATTTCTCAAAATTTTCATATTTTCAAGACCATCCTTTTATTCAATTTAAAAAGCTAAGTAATAAAATTTTAGATTGCATCCACTTCAAATTTACATCGGGGGACAAGAGTGGTGACTTACGAGCTTTTCAGAAGTACTTGTGAATAAAAAATTGTCAAGCCATAACAATTCTTTGGAATTTATTCATACGTGATTTAAAACACGATCAAATGGTTCATAAACATCTGAAATGTTCTAAGTCACTTTACTAGAAAATGAAAAGGGAATGCCAAAAAATTGGATTCATTATTATTATTATTATTTTAAATCTGCATAACGAAATAAATGCAAACATAAAAAGAATCTAGATCTAAATTAATCTATTTATAATTTTAATTGAATGGAAGGAAACATGACTAGGTATAATCATACTTCCAATGTAACCATTCTCTCATTATAATTCTTGTATGTATGTACGGGTCAAACATTAGTAAAAAAAAATATAAATATAAGTAAATTAAAAGAACTAATTATAAATACAAAATGTATAGTTATTGTTAATATATTTACAGGAAATAATTTATTTACAATCTTCTTCTCTTGAAATGTCATTTCCAACTGAATTTCAATTGGATCATATAAATTTGGATGGATTTTCATTAATGATTGGAAGCGATTCAAAAGAGGGGATGACAAACCAGATTTGGATAAGAAATTTTAGATTCAATGGCCTAAAATTTTTTGTCAGTGCTATATATATATGTTAAATTATTAACAATTTTTTGTGAAGGAAAATTTTCCAAATGTATTTCAAATGTGTCAATGAAACATGGATGGAAGTTTGATAGATTTAATGGAAGTTTATTAATTGAATTAGATTGTTGGTCATATTGTGAAAATGCAGTCTTTTGTCGCCACTGCTTTTGAGAAGAAAGAAACAATTGATAAGAAATGAACATCAATTGGAATTGGAAGAGAAATAACATTTGATGTTCACGGTTATAATTTGAAGATTCATTTTCCCATTCAGGTAACACATCAATTGAGTGTTCAGTGTTGAATTACTCGATATGCGAACATAAATTATCTAAAATTAAAAAAATAAAAACAGAACACAAATATGAAAATAAACAAATAACTAAAGGAAAAACAATAAAATTAAATCATAATTTACATTATTGGTATAGCTAGTGTTACAACACAAATGGAATTGACTTAAAACAATCTCTCGTTCACAATCATTAGCCAGTAAATAAGAAGGATGATTGAGATTGACTTTCGAAAGAGGAAAAAATTCTGAACCAAGAACAAGTGTAAGATCTTGATGATCATACAAATTATAAATTGGAAAAGACTATTGAATATCGAAATCATGAAGATCATTTTTAAGTTGAGAATGATAATTGGTTGAAACAACTTCTGAGTTAGAGTGTTCTTCTTTCCCGCATATGATTTCTTTCTGATTATGTGAATTTAATTACATAGAAGATAGAGTTTCAATTTTCTCAATATCAGAATTATTATTATAAATTACTTCATGAATTTGATTGACATTTTCTTCATTCCCACATGACAAATGAAAACAAGAAGAAATATTAAGCCTAGATTTATTAATTTTGTAAGAATGATCAATTAATGATTATTTATCCTGATAAAAACTAATAGGGATTTTATTTGAATCAGTCTCACTACTTTCTAGAATAGCATTCATGCAATGAAAGGTAAATTATTATCAGCAAAAATATCAGGATAAAGGGAAAAATGTGAATCTAAAGGACTGAATATACAATATACTCTGTTTGTATTTTCATCATTACTAATTTCATATTTTTTATCATTTAATTGATTAACTGTGTTTTCTTGAAGAATATTATTTGGCTGCCTTGAATTTGACATTTGATCATCATGAAAGTATTTAGAAATTTTGTACAACAGGTTGTATATTAATGGAAGTTTGAATTCCTGCTTGTACTTGCTGATCTATGATTTGATTTTCTGAATTTAATGCACAATAATTTTCAGATTTCAAGGAAGCCTTTTCTTCAAGATTGCTGCTAATATCTTCTTTCATTTGAATAGTAAAATTTTCCAAGTTTTGCGATTGAGACTTACTGACTTGTGAAGGTGCATCCTAATCACTATCAATACTGTAGGAAATATGCACTAAATGAATAAATTGATCGTACATAATATATGCCACTTCATCATCATTTGTTTGCACCTTCATATTAGAATTCTCAATTATGTTAATAAAATTGGAAGGAGATTGAGCAAAGCTTGAACTAATTTCACATGGATTATGAATGAGAGGAAAAGAGAAAATATGTTCAAATTAATCTAATAATTCCTCTTTCGAAGGTTTATTTTCAATTGTAAATTTCAAACAATTTAAACGAATTCTAATGGTAAAATCAATCAAAGACCCATTTTCAAACTTTCGTAGATCTTCAATTTCATCACATACTTGTTAGTAGTCAAAACCGTCAAATTTACAAAGGAACATTGTAATAAACTAATCACAGTCGTGAATTGAGGCAACTGGAAGTGATTGACACTAGCTTTTGGCTTTTTCCGTGAATGTAAGAGTAAAAATCCTGCATAAAATACCTTCATCAATTCCTTGAAAACAAAAATTTGAAATTTTTTGAATAAATTGAAAGACATGATAAAAATAAGAAGCGTTCCTCTTACCATTAAAATTTACTTGAAACAAGAGTCTTACCACTTATGGTGGAGTATTGACAGATGCACGTCAAGAAAAACAACTCCAAATTGGAATTTTAAGAAGAGTCATTGTAATAAAAATGAAATGTTAGAATACAAAGACTCCAATAGGCAACAAGTTTCAAGCCCTCCTTCTAACGCAAAAAATGTTGAGGACTCGAAAATGTCTACCTACAGCACTATAAGGGAGACCACCCGGTCAAGACCTTAAAACAACTCATTTTCGGTTGAAATGGTGTTCCCAACTAGTTTAACTAGGTCCAATTACTTTTTCCCTATTGCTATCAATTAAGATGTTTATTTAGTTACCAATAGGCAGGGACATCTGATTGATTCTTCTTCCTGATCAGGCAGGAGAATGACCCTTAAGATGTTTTAACAGCAAAACCAAACCACTCTAAAGTTTTACCTCTTAAAAAGAGGACTTCTAGAATGAAAAATGTATAATAACACATGAAAGATATGATTTAAGATGCAATTGATCTAACCTATATCGATTGAAGGAAAGGGGAATCCTTCTCTCAATTGAGAGCCAATTAACTTAACAAAGAAAATAAGATTTAAAGAATTGGAATTGAGATGGAGGAATTAGATCAAGGATATGGCTTACAAGATTTGATTTCTCATTAATGCAAATACTAACAATTGAACACTTAGTACATAATAAAATAAGAGTTTGTTGAAAATATATCCAATTTCTTATTTATCATATGCATAAGAACTAAAAAGATTCATGATGAATTACTGAATTAGTTCAAATAAGACATCATGTATGCAAGCAAACAATTATTATCCTAAATAGTAAGATAACTTGCCAATCTAAGATTTTAACTATTTGTTCCTATGTATATTTCAATTTTCAAATTACATTTAAGATTAAGTCTGTAGAATAGTCTAAGCAGACTTTTAAATGAATTAACACTTAAGATTCAACAATAGTGCATGAATCTAATTATTAACTAATACATTCAAAATATAAATTGAAAGATTGAAATGAGAATTTATTTCAGTTAAATTTTGTAAACAATAGTGCTAAACATCATTAGCTGAAATAATTATTTATTAATAAATAAAATAAAATTACGGATCCTCACAGTACGATGGTGGTGCACAATCCTATGAGCCTACAATCAATCTCTGCTTGCAGATATGGCCTATTCCTTACAACAATAGTACGTAATAAAAAATAGTTTCTCCATAAACAGATTAAAACACTGCAATATAGAGCCTTCTTTCCCTAGGATTCCTCTCACCTACAACTCTAAATCCTCATTACAATAGTGCTTTAAAAATTCAAGAATTGCAGAGCAGAGAAGCCTCTAATACTTTCTGCAATCTATTATTTATAATATTTACAAAAAGAATTCTCAATCAGGAAGTTGTGGAGGAGTAGTTCTTCTCAATCGATTTTCATTGGTCCAAAATCTTATTCTTCTATTACTGAAGCATTATCATTAATTGAGATCTTCTTCTTCTCATCTTTTCAATTGTTTTCCTGCAAAAACAAATCAAAATTAAATTAAAATGCAAAAATAAAATCAAAATACCAAATTTGGAATTAAAAAGTATCAAATAAAAACTTAATTACATAATTAAAAGAAAGAAATTTGAGCTTTCTATTGATATCTGTTTAATTGGTCAGGGAAAACATAGATGAATGGATCTGCAATCAGAAGAAGTTGTGAGCAAATGAGAATGTAGAGAATTAAACACAGAAATTAGATTTGTTTAAAAAATTCGAAGTTTGATCTTCTGCTGAATTTTAGACTCATTAAATGATCAAATCTAGTAATGAAACTACTTAAAAAATGTTTTCTATGATTTTATCTATCCAATGAGTCGTCATGGTCCTTACTTGGCCAACTAAAACTCAATTTATTGACCTCCAAAGTTAATGAGTCAAAACTACCAAAATATTGTTGTCTAAGCAAAAAAAAATGAAAATTAAAATTCAATCCTAAATTAAATTAGAATTATTAATTATTTAATATTAATTAATTGTAATTTAAATTAATTAAAAATAAAATAAAATTAATAAAAATAATAATTTAATAATTAATAAAAATAAAATTATATCATATTAATATTAATATTTATTATATTTAAAAATCTAAAAAATACTCAAACCAACCATTTTAACCGCCATCAGAGTGGACACTAATGGAGTGGTGGCGAGGAGTTAGTGAGGAGGGGGTGACGTAAGTAAGATGAGCGTATGGTGAGGAGGAATAAGGATGATGAGTGAAGAGATAAGGAGGAGAAGATGAGGTAGGTTGAGGTCACGGCATCGGGAGGCATAAGGAGTTTAACTAAAATTTTATATTAAATTTTTTTAACACATTACATAAAAATATTGGAAATTTTTAAAAATGATTATGCAATATGTAATATTGCAAGTTTTATCATATCACATTTATTTTTATTGCATTGTATTTTTGATTCCATTTTAAATTGGAATTTTGAAAGAAAGAGGTGATGTGAAGTGGAGCCATGTGAAATTAAAAATTCTACAAAATGAACTATATTTACTTTGTAATTTTGAAATTTTGGGTTTGGTAATTTGTTTTAAAATAATAAATTGGAGTAAACCACTGAGATCTCGAAATGCATTTTTCAACTGTTCTATAATTTGACTTGGTCATTTTGTAAGATTGTTAGTGAAAAATGAAAAAACTAATAAAAATTAATTAAGAGTTAATATTTACAATGAATGACTATTTAATTGCAACAATTAAAATATTATACATTTTTTAACCCCAACGACAAAAATGATCAAACTTCAAAGGAATTTCATTAACAAATGGGTTGACCAAATTAGGCGAAACAAGTATTGATGGAAAGCTCGCTAACAAGTGAATTCAGTGAAACAATCAAAATAGAAATCCAATGAAAACGAAAAATTGACAAAATTTTAGGATAATTAACTTAATGAAAATAAAAAAATGTGTTTAGTCAAAAATTAATGTAAAGGGTCCCCATTATTTGAAGTAATGGGGGGTGTTGGGTTTTCCCTCCAATAGGGCCCTAGATGAGCCCCCTCTATCATTAAGGAAACCATGGTTGTCCCAACCCCTGGTGGGCGATGAACCACTCTACCTTAAGGGGGTATCCACTGCTATACATTACACATCATTCTCTCATCCCCTAGAGCCCCAAGTAGTTATGAAAAAAATAATCAAAGGAAAAAGGCATACGAAGAAGGGTGGAAAAACAAAGGTCGGGGTAACTCATGTACCACAATTTTCTCCCTCCTACACTCATATACCTAGGTGTGGGCTTCCCTCATTATATCTACCCTTACACCATAAGATGTGGTTTGGATGTTTCCCCTGATCCCGACTTCATTCCATTATTATATCATTTTCCACCTACCACTTAAAGGATGTGACATGGACATGTCACCCCATTTAGAGGTTGAAAACACCTAATAGGGTCTTTGGTTAACCCTCTCTTAGGGGTTTTATATGTTCATTTAATTCCCTACACTTTCTAAAAATGTCAATCCAGAATTCGTAATCTTAGAGTTGCAAAATATCATAGTTCAAATCCAAGTTTATTGTCCTAAGGTCAACCTAATAATGAATTATGTATCGAACGTTCACTCCAATATCTATTTTACTCGTAATTCAAAATTATCCAATTAATTTACTAAAGTCTATTGAAGTAAAGAAGCCTATTATATATTTCTTAATAACATAATTCCAAAACCAATTTATCCTATAACAACTACACAAACCAATTCATGCCTAAATGCCTTGCTGGAAAAAAATCTAGTAATATCATAACCCAACTTCAAATTTGATCTCAATTAATATATTCTATATTCTACTCAGTATCTTCACACAAGATAAACTAACCCCAGGGTCAAACGAAATCCTTATATGTCCTGTAACTACAAAACAAATATTAATTCTAACAATTTTAAGAAAACACTATCCAATTTGAAGCTCAAAAGACCTATTCACAATTATATGATCTCATATCAATTAGAAAATAACTTGAAAAAAAAATGATTTACCGTCCAAAAAAATCCTACAAAGGCCTTCAGTTATCAAGCTTTGACTTCAGAGTCCCTTAGGATTTTTAGATTCCCATGTAGTAGAGTATTTCGCTTCAAATGAAAGGCTTCGATTTAGTCTTAAGGGATGTTTTAAAAGCTCGGTCTTCAGATATCTACTTTAGAGAAGAACATATCTATTCCAACGCAAACGATGTTGGATAAAAATTAATCCTACAAACTCGAGCAATCTTCTATGAGAAACAATTCTATAAACTCAAGCAGTCTCAAATAAAAGTTAATCCTCTAAACAATCAATCATTAACTAGAGATTTAAGAGACGGAACATGTAGATCTATAAGGTATTTGAATGTTATGTAATCACACTTCTAAATAAAAAAATACTTGTTTAAAAACAACAAAGAAATGAATACTCAACGCGTAGGTATTCTATGCTAATCTATACACATATCTTTCTATCTAGAGTAAAATTAATTACAGAACTTGGCTGAGGTCAATGGTGGGCCCTTTCCGCGACCTTAGACAAGTTAAATTTCTATAGTAAACTTACATATTAAAAACACATAAATTTATAAGAATAGAGGCCGATATTTCAATATTAAAGGTATTCAGTAATGCATATGTACAACAGTTCCAAACTGAGTTAAAAACAAAGATATACAATATCCAGTGTCACGGTTCTTCCTTGCTTATTCTCACTAGCTTTATAACACTATTGGTTGGTCTTCTTAAAGAGATGATGGCCTAAATATGGATTTAGTTGAATAAACAAGAAATATAATACAAGCATGATTTGAACTTAATTAAGGTAAGATAGATCCTCGAAGATCATTATTGAGTCTATCATATCTATAGGAATATGATCATGGTACTATCTTTAGAAGGTACGCATTGTCACTGTTGTCAAAGAACATGAGAAGTTGCCTTGGAATTATCATCAAGTTGAATATTGTCGAATTCTGGAACATGGTATCGAATGAAGTACATAACCGGGTACTGAATAACTACCTAGTGGATCACAAACTTAGATGTTGAACCACCAGTGACTTATCAATGCCATCAAGTCTCCATCCTCATATGAATCATAACAATATTTCAGTCAAATTTAGTCAAAATAATATGAATTCACTTAACATATATTTGGACTAACCAAAGACATGAAAATAGGCCTAATTGTGATTTTTACCTCAATTCATGAACTAGAACAATTTGACAAGGATATGATGGCTTTTGAGGTGTCAAAAAGGGCCAAAATGGAGTAATATATTATAAAAGGTAGCAGGATAAGGTATTCAAAAAGTTATAAAAGCAAGGCCCAACATCCCCTATACCATAGAGGATGCATGCCCTCATGCAACTGTCTTCTTCCAAAACTAGTCAGACATCAAAATCGGGTCCACCCTTCTTTTTCAAATTCCTGCCACACTAACCAAAATCTCTAGGCCATGATTTTTCCTTGTTTTCTGTCGTTGAAACCCTCAGACCCGTTCATAGGCATTGCATCCCTTAGTAGGCTTCAACTGTCTCACCTTCCATCTAAGGAGTCGTTTATTCTTCAAGGCCACTTGATCATTATTTGACATCAAAGCCAGGTTCCGAGTCCTGTACATTTCATTCTTTTTCTAACATGGCGATACATGGTTTTATAGTTATTGTTATCAGCCTATTTTACCTCTCTGTATTAGTGACCCTTAGTCCTTGGGCTCGATTGACTTTTTCTAGACCCGAGACTCATTTTCTCCATTTTGGCCCTTGGGCACTAGCATAGCAACCTATGGGAGCTTCTAGAGCATCCTATATGCTCTCAGGTCTGCCTTGTGAGAGCATCCAAGGACTTTTTCCCCCTTTTGGTGCCAATGTCCAGGGATGAATTCTAGAGTGCCTTAGTCCCTAGGATATCAGTTCAATTTGTCACCTATTCGAGTTGGCTAGAGTTTATTAGTTAGAATTTTCTATGACTTTTGTTTGTCCTAAGCATCTATATACATCCTCCCAGGACCTCTCTTTTGCCTACTTATATTGGATCATTCAGGAGATTCAAACTAGTTTTTGGAAAGTTAGTTTTGAGAGCAGGTGTTATCGGGAAAACTAGTGTCCACTTAGAGCTGCTAGTCCCACTAAGATGGGTGGCTATCTTAGAAACAAACAAACTAAAGTTACTTGTGTTTTCCTTTATGAGAAGTAGATGAGAGAGTAGCAGATAATACCAACCTCAATCTTTCGCTTGACTCCTTGCTTGTTTCCTCTCCCCTTTGATAGATCTTTGCCACTCCTTCGTCGCTTGTCCCGCTTCAAAGAACACCTGTGGAGTTAAAGCAGCATAATACCATCAAAGCATAGAGATCTACAATTATAAGAAATATAGGATCAGATATATATTGACCATACAAATGCATATATCAACTCAGACATACAAGAATATGGAGGAAAACTCAAACAGCTTTATTAATAGAAAGAGTAGAAGAGAGAATTACAACCCATTGATCTGACCCAGCACCATCCTCCCAGCATGAAAGCCCTTCTTCACCTCATGAAAAGCTTAGATCACCCAAAAATATTACATAGAGAAACCAACAACACTTCCTTACAAAATACTAAATTCTAGCCTTTCTGATCTCTAGGATGAGGGATCCATATATAGATGTTTGCAGGTGGGTGAGTCAGCTTCTGGGTTTTTGATTAGTGTCATTTATCTGATAGTTCTCAATTCCACTTGGAGATTTCATGATCTCTTACTCATCCTTGGGCGAATTCAGAGAGGCAAGTGTCGCATAGAAGTTTCTGGAAGATTCCATGATCATCCACCTTGCAAACTGTCTCTGCCATTTGTTTACTCTCGCCCATCACACCCCATAGAAGGGATTTTCAGTATGCATCACACCCCCAGTGTGCATTAGGTGGGATGCATCGCACTTTGACCATGGAGCACGTGAGATGGTCCAGTTCTGAGCAGTTTTTAACGAAGAACTTCTGGGAGATGATGTAATCAGTTGACCTTGCTCCTTTGGGGTTTGAAACAACACTTTTAGGGACTTAGAAGCCCTTGGTTTATGGACATATGTGATTGGGGTTGTAGTGCCCAAATATGTCTATAACAGTTGCCCCCTAAAGCATGAGGTTGTAAATCTATTTTTTTATGTAGGGGAAATGCTTATTCGATGAGGATCGAGGTTTTTTTCAAATCGGAACTGTACTAAGATACATACAATAACATTATCTTTCATTAATATTTTATTGATCTAGTTGAGGCAGGCATTCCCATGCTCAGCTTTATAAATTCATTTTCATGTACATAGGACAGACAACCGTCTGTGTGGTAGACTGATGATTCTGGTAGAGCCATCATCCTTTTGGTTGGATGATTATCTGTGCAGCAATGATGTACATTTGATGTTTTTATTTTCCTGAATATATCACAGCCCGCATGGATGAAACTAGATCCGGGGTCTTCAAAACTCGTTCAATCTTCGGTGAAAAGATGTTCTGGAATCGAACATGGAAAGACATCGCCTGATTATCAGCCAATGATGTAAGTCGTTAACAGGCGCGAGAGGAATCACCGATAATGATAATGACCCTCAAGGTACTGTAGTACAATTCACATGGTGTGTGAATTACATGAGTCGATGTCGAACACCATGCAAAATCGTTCGGTCGAAGGCCATTAATATGTCGTCGGAAGTGAGAAACTTGCCATTGAGGCATGCAAGCTTCAAAGTACTGAAAGGGGTGTTCCTAGGTCGACTTCTTGGATAATGAGTTGATGTCGACAAGAAGTGACCCGTCGTAGGAGGGAATTAATGAATCCCACATCTACGACACGGAACGGAGCAAATGATTTTGCGGAGGTGAAAATGATCTAATGATACAAGGTTTAGGGTGGCGGTCATGAAAGAATGAAGGGTGAAGGTATTGCAGCGGATGAGACACAAGCTGGGTTGGTGAATTCTCTGAGCAACTTCTCTTGAACATATTGGCGACACTGAAATGGATTGGTAGCATTAACCCCAAAAATGGATGGTACAATGGACCAATGGTGATATGACCGGTGAATGGAATAACCCAACCCGACTCAATCATGGTGATGGAGTGAAAGTGTCATGTTCAAGAGCGACTTGCTACCAATAAAGTTTCTTCAAGTTTTTTTCTCCAATTTTTCCGCATTCATTGCTAACCAGTACCTCTTCATTTTTGTCAAGATTGAGGAGGATAACATATGCTTGTTCTACAATTTTCCCTTCGGGCAAACTCGTCGCTATGTTTTAACAAGCCTAGTGATAGTGAAACTCGCTCTTGTTTGCATGGACAAGTTTTTCGCTATTATTTTAACAAGTTTAACGACAAAGATAACTCGATCCTTTTCAATTTTAGAGAGTTTGAAAAAGGGACGAAAAGGAAACTCCAATATTCCTTTTTCGTAATATAATCCCTTAAGTTCGAAAAAGTATAAAATAATACGAAAGGTATGAATTTTCGATAGTTTTAACGAGCCAAACAAGAAAAGAACTTGATATTTTTGTGTAATGATCCCTTAGGTCCAAAAAGATTAAAATCTAGAGGATGGATAGCACTTTCGATCGCTTTAACGAGCTGGAGAGGCCAATTGCTCGGCAATATTTTCATATTTTATGAGTCAGATGAAAAGAGCTTAAAGGAGACTCATTTTTTGAGGAACGAGTGATATTTTTGGGTAGCAGCTAGTTCCAAGTGAGGTTTGGAACTTTTCAATCACAGCAGTGTAAAGAAGATTAGCTAACAGAATCATTCATCCCAGTTGTTCCTCAAAAGGGGTAAACAATCAAATGGAGGTGTATGATCGGTTAAAAAGAGTGGAGGTGATGGTAAGAACACGACCAAGGCTCAAAAGCTAATAATAATGTGATCGCAATGGTTATTTACCAGAGGTGGGTTCATTTTTTAATGAGCTTAAACTCTGGTGGAACATATGCTCATTGTTAGGTTTATTTTTTAACGAGCTTGAACTTCACGTAAAACTACTTGTGGTGGGTTTATTTTTTAACGAGCTTGAACCCTGTGGTAACACTGCTCATGGCCTAGTTCATTTTTTAATGAGCTTGAACCATGCGACAACATATGCTCAGATTCGGTTTCATGTTTACACAAGCTTGAAACAAAAACCTATGCTTGTTATAAGTTTGCATGCCCCCAACATAGTGACGCAAATTGAGATACATGCCCCCCAAGCTTCATTGCATTCATGAGGTGGTTGGAATGAAGATTTACCTTCAAGATATTTGAAAGACTCGACTTGGATAGGGATTTGTTTCATTTTTTAATGAGGTTGACATAGTAAAAGAACTATCCTCATAATCCACCGTATTTACAGTATTTGATAGAAAATAAAAAACTGAAGGATGATTAAGGTTGCTGGAATAATCTTCGTGGTAATCTGGAAGATAGGAATGATGGTGGTAATCTTCCCATGGTGCCTTTCCTATCATCATTGATTGATTGATTCCTTTGTCTGTAGAATCTACTTGCAACCAAGGATTTGAAGAGGTGCCATATTCCTTAGACCTATCTATCCAAACACTCAATGAGTGTTGATTTAGGTTTGCCCCCCAGGCCAAGAAAATTGATTGCTACAATATTTCTATTGGGCTTGGGGGTAATACCTAGCGATGATCCATGCTAACAAAATGTTCGGGAATCTTCTGAATCTTTTAGATATAGAAGAGATCATATTGTAGGTTTCCACCATTGCCACTTCCGCCAGATTACTCAGAGGCAGTAGGGAAAAAGTACCCATTAAAGTAAGGTCTTTTAGGAGGCCTACTCCGATATTTTGAAGCGATTGAGAGCTTCCGTGGATCATTGGGATGCTTCATGTAACTTGTGAACTGTTGGGGAGGAAGGTTTGTTGATCAATGATTATAATTCCTCCTTGAAAAGGAAATGCAATCTTTCTAAAGTATGTTGACACAACATCAACCATAGCATAAATCCAGGGCCTTCCCAGTAGGATGTTGTAATCAAGGTTTCCATCGATAACTTCAACATCAATTCTACGATTTTGCCCCCCCAGTTCAACTTGCAAGTTACTTAAAATCCCGTATGTGGTGTATGTCCATCCATCAAATGCTTTTAATGTCGTCGACGATTGCGACAAGGGTGGTGATCCTAATGTTTTCCAGTAACTCATTGACATAATACATATAGATGCCCCCTCATCAATAATTGTTCTATGAATAGTTTTGCTGAGGACTTTCACTTGAATGAGGAAAGCGAGTTGAGCTGGTAACTGAGGTTCATATCTTTTATGATTAAAGGCCACAATATTGGAATCCGCTGGGTCAATCCCACCTATTGCAGATAATAGAGCCTGCCTTTGGGAGGAGCAATTTTGCAGTACTTCAATTGTCGACATAGCGGACGGCGATTGAGCTATGTCCTCTACTATATTATAATTCTGTGCTGCTCTAGCACAAGGATTAAATGTCGATTTGTGTACTACTCCCTTTGTCAGCTTTATCGTTAGCTCAGGAATGATGGGTGGCACAACTTCAGTCAAAGTTGTCGTCAAACTACTAGGTTGATTAGTAGCCTTGTTGTTCGACAGCTGTGGATTCTTGTAATATTTATTCCTTGTCAATATCAAAGCATCGTTTTGCTGTTTCGAAATGGATAACATAAGCACTTGGGATGGGGAAGCATTTTCGCTAGCAACCAGATTGGTTTTTGGGTTTGGAAACAGATTAGTCAATACCGCTGAGGTTTTTGAGTTCTTGAAGAATTTCTTAATCTCAACTTTATGTGGACAGTCTTTCGTCCAATGATCCTCATTGCATATGAAGCATGGATGACCTAGTTTCTTTTGCCCAGAAGGGTTTGCAGAAGATTTTTCAGGAGACGAATCATCCTGCTTCTTCTTTTTCCCTTTCTTTTTCTTGTTGTCTCTTGGTTGCTTCGGTTTTTTGCCTTTGTCGGTCGACACGACATTAACCTTCAAGGTGAGAAGTTCTTCATTTCCATTTTGACTAGAAACCGTACGAGCTTTTTTCGATGTAGCCTTTGCGGTTTTCGTGCTAGTCATACCTATCACGCCATCGCCAGCATGAGAGTCTTTATTTGATTTAGGAGGAGGAGGAATGGAAAACTCTAGTCTAGGAGCATCTGGGATTTTGTTGTAGAGCATGCCAGACTGAGTATAGATCAAGTCTAGATATTGCGCATGAGCAATGACTTGCTCTTCAGTGATGACCCCTCCCTTAGCCACATCTCCTGTAATAGAAGGTAACAATGACTTAATAAACCATTCAGCTAGCAGTTGATCAGGAACATATGTTTTACCATTCTACGATGACATCGCCACTCATGAATATGATCAGATATGTGAGTGGCTGTTGTCTGCTTGAAATTGGTAAGAAGCCCCGTTCTTGTTTCATAACTTATTGGTAACTAAAAATGGGTTAAAAAGGTGGTGGCAAGGGTGCTGAAGTTATCAAATGAAGCTCTAGGCAATTCGATGTACCACTTTGCTTCAGGACCGGTTAACGTTCGCTGAAAAAGGTGAAGCCTAATTGAATCATCATTGAGAGTGTTGGATGAACACCACAGATGAAAGGTCATCACATCATTCGACGGATCTTCACCAAAATTTCCATTGAATTTAGGAATATATGATGGAAGTTTATGAGGAATCGTCGGCCACCAAGGGGCATAAGCAATTGGATTGTTTGTTAGCCGATTTAGATCTGGTAACTCTAAAGTCACCATGAAGGGAAACTGTTGATTCAGGTTTGGCGAAGCATACCCAGGATAAGATGGAATTGCCTGAGCAGTGGGTCTTTGCATACCAACGTAATGTATTTGATGCTGATAACTTTGATAAGGTTGATGGGTATAACCATTATGATATGATTGATGTTGACAGTTTTGGATATACGGCTACCCATTACCCGCAAAGATTTGTTTCTCAGGTCCTTGGTAAGCTTGTTGGAATTGCGATTGTTGATATTGCACCAACCATGGTTGTGAAGCCATGTGCTATTGTCCAATATTGGATGTTTGACCAAGATGAGGGGTAATAGTACCTGTTTGAGCCTGAGTTTCTCGAGTTAAGGAGCCACTAATCGATGATTGTGGTTGTGTCGTGGAGACAAGAGGCTATTGTATTACGACCTGAGGAACTTGAGGTTGACATACAACAGGCAACGCTTGTACTTACAACATCGTCACAATAGCTAGTGTAGTGGGGATATTCGACACAGGTAAACTTGGTTGTATTAAATATACAATTCTTGGTTGTTGAAGCATTATTGGCATCCAACTGCTGGATGTGAATCCAGGTTGACCCAAATTCTGTTGTGAATTCTCATATGGTTGCTCTCCCAGAGGGAACAATGAAAAGGCATATTGCCCCCCATATGGCGGCAATCCAGTGTTCAAAGAAAAGATTGGCCTCTGGAGACTGGACTACCCAAATTGATACTGTTGCGAAGGATCATTTTGCTGAGACTCAACAGAAGAAATTCCAAATACTATTCCGGATGAACAAACGGAAACAGACCATACTGTCGAAGCAGTCCCTAGGTGGACTCCATCTGGCGGTTGAGAGCTAGTTGGGACAGATGGTATACCAGTGAACATTGTCAGAGTGGCAGCAGGAGATTCTATTGCTGCTGTGTCAGATGACACAGTCCTAGATGTCGATGAAGGATGACTTACTTCTGTCGTAGAAGGATATAAATGGATCCCAGTTCCAAAATGAAATGGGGCATTGGATGGCAAATCCTCCGTAATCTCTTCTATAGCAATCAATCCAAGTGGAAGAGGTAGACCGTCAGGTCTGTAAAATATTTTTGGTGCCGAAGAAGGTGTAGAATCTACAGTGACAGATGTTGGAGGGGTGACACCTTTTAAATTAGCTCTAGACGGAGTCGGTTCAGGAATAGAAGTGTTTATCGTTACACTAGGATCAGTTCTAATGTCCTCTTGTAACTACGAAACTTCTTCTGTAGAGGCAGGGATACCAGAAATAGTTGGAGTAACTGGAGTCTCTGAGGATGTTGAAACACAAGTTTCAAACAAACCAAGAGACTTTGACCTAGTTAAACGAGTTCGCTTGGCCCGAAATGGTTTTGTTTCTGCAGTCAAAGATGGTTGAATGGTTAGTCTCTGCGAACGATGGGGTTTTGATTGACTTTCTTCCACGATTGCGGATTACTTGATCAACTCAAAATAAAAAAAGGGGAAAATGTGATTCCGAATTAAATGAATTTTAGACACTTTGAAACAACTCACTTTTTCAATTTTTAAGAGTCGAGAAAAAGCTAAAGATGACTCTAGTCGCCTTCGATTTTTAATGAGCCTGAAGTGACAAGCGCTCAAATGGACCTTTTCTTTTAAGGAGTCTGAAAAGGAATGAAAGGGACTACTCTGGAAATCTAGACAAAGGGATTACCAAACCAATCGCAAAACTACAGAATACTTTTTACGGTACGGCAGTCAGTCTTCCCGAATGCTGTGTTCAGTGCATTGCGATTGATAGGGTGGCAGACACGGCTTCCTAAGGATAAAGGACATAACATATTGTGGTCTCCCAATATACACTCAATGGTACATGGGAGCACAAGTCCATACTGGCACTTTTCGTCTCAAAGAGGAGGAATCGCCCAACCTACGATGAAAGCGATAGTTACCAAGCTTTACGATGCCAGAATACGTCTCTAGCCTAGACTTCTAAATGTTGTGCATTAGGTTCCAAA
Organism: Pinus taeda; assembly: GCA_000404065.3. Taxonomy (NCBI): domain Eukaryota; kingdom Viridiplantae; phylum Streptophyta; class Pinopsida; order Pinales; family Pinaceae; genus Pinus; species Pinus taeda. Next base: position 78,876 of record APFE031035432.1, on the reverse strand, counting down.
GCGTTTTTATGTTCATTGAATTTATTTTACAGTTGATCCTTCTTAAGAAGTTTGCCTTTAAGGTTCACCGCGTGATGTAGATATACAATTCCTAAATATGCAATCTAAGATGATAAATAGTCGTTTACTCTTCTTTTTGCAATGAAAATCCTAGCTACTAAGAAAAGAGAAGTGAAATTCTTTCAACATAGAGCAGAGAGCACACACTAGATGCACTGTCCTAAATCAAAATCAACAAGCAGT
>APFE031035432.1:0-78061 GCA_000404065.3 Pinus taeda | reverse complement strand
TTTGTTTTCTGCTTTCTTAATGTGTGAATGACAAAAAGAATGCTAAGTACAAATCTAAACTATCTTTTCTCTCAAAGCGAAAGTACTAACAATTTTCTCTTCAAAAGACGAAAGGAAGACGAAGATGACACTTTACGTTTTCAAATTCAAAAAACGAAAGGAAGACTAAGACGATACTTTGTGATTTCGAATTCAAAAAATGAAAGGAAGACTACTTTGTGATTTCGAATTCAAAAAACGAAAGGAAGGCTAAGACGACACTTTGCAATTTCGAATTTAAAAAAACGAAAAGAAGGCTAAGAGCGACACTTTCAACTTCAATTTGAAAACTGCTTTCGACACTTGAAATACTATTAATTCAAATCAAATACAAGAGTGACAGTGTAATCAACTATAAAAAAGAGTAGGATTCTTTTCTTTGACTAAAAACGACACTTGTGACACTTCCAAATCAAAAGACGACAATTCGATTAAGCTACTTTTTGTAAAGGATAACTGTAAATGGCGAAAAATACATAAAAACATTCACAATTCTTTGTACAATGGAGGCTAAATAATGCAAAGGAAGGGAGTTTCAATAGTGGTATACTGATCATGGACATCAAAACTGCTGAATAAAGCTGAAGACAATGAAGAAAAAACCAAAATCTGGAAGCAGAAACAGTCTTATCTAATCATCGCACCTGTAACACAGGGAAACAGGGATGCATCTCACCTACTACACATGGGAGGTGCGATGCATCCAAACTGTCAAAAGGAGATAGTGCGATGGTCCAGAGACGAGACTTTAACTTTTTGTTTTTGGTCACAGTTTGCAGCTTAGTTCAGGGATTTAGGTTGAGCTAATGATAGTCAGTAAATACAAAGTATAGGGGCTGATCTAATGAGGTTACTTGAGCCACCACCAAGGCACTTAGGATGTTTGCTAGTAAGATGTTTAATTCATAAACTAACCTGGAGATTGACTGAAGCAACGTTTATCTACTTTGCAGTTGCATAGAAAAAGCAGTTTGAAGGCCAGCTGGCATAACTTTAGGCTCCGTATGTAGTTTATAAAGAAAACAAACTAGGAAAAAGAAAACAAGCTATTCGCTCCCCAGTGGAGTCGCCATTTTGTTATCGGGAAAACTAGTGTCCACTTAGAGCTGCTAGTCCCACTAAGACAGGTAGCTATCTTATAAACAAACAAACTAAAGTTACTTGTGTTTTCCTTTATGAGAAGTAGATGAGAGAGAAGCAGAGAGTACCAACCACAGTCTTTCGCTTAACTCCTTTCTTGTTTCCTCTCCCCTTTGACAGATCTTTGCCACTCCTTCTTCGCTTGTCTCGCTTCAAAGAACACCTATGGAGTAAAAGCAACATAATACCATCAAAGCATAGAGATCTACAATCATAAGCAATATAGGATCAGATGAGCTATAAAAAGGGTCTCTTTCACCTCTAGTTACCTTACATTAATATTTCAATCTAGGAACGTCTTGCTATTTCAAAGAGTGTCTCAGTCTGAGGCTTAGCACTTGTCAAAGTAATGCTCGTAGTACAACTGTTTAAAAGCTACAAAAGTAAATAGATGCATGTCTACAACTTAACTACTTCAAAAGGCTAAATCACACCAAGCATTGCATCAACCAAAGGTTTGGTAGCAATAACCCATCATTTTCGTAACTGATGAGAACAGATCCGAGGTCTGGGAGTCAGGTAGCAGATGCTGGCACTCACTACAGCTTGAGATCGTCCTTAATGAATAGAAATGAAACGGCAAGTAAAGGAAATAACAATGAAATATAACAGCACATCAGCCAAGGGTTCGGTAGCAATAACCCATCCCTTTCATAACTGATGGGAGCAGATCAGAGGTCTGGGATCCAGGTAGCAGATGCTGATGCTCACTATAGCCTGAGACCGTCTTTAAGAAATGGTAAGTAAATAAAACAACAAATCAGCAATCTTGAAATGGAACAACAATTGAAATGGAACAACAATCGAAATGGAACAGCAATTAAATGGAACATCAATTCAGAAATGGAACAACAACTAAATGGAACAACAATTCAGAAATGGAACAACAACTAAATGGAACAGCAATCAAAAGGAAACAACAGTTGAAATAAGCAGTAACCAAGTTCGTCAAGCTGTAACTCTATTTACTCCAATCAAAACATCAACCCTTCACTCTTAAAAGATATACACATACTATGGAACAACACTACCGATTAAAACCATAGAAACACAACGTGCTTAATCTGATTATGTTATTGCTCTAAATAAAAGCATACGATTGCATCTCAAGGTGAAAACAGTAACATTCAAGGATTCAATAATCATGTAAAATCAGACTTTTCAAGATAACTGCTGTAATGCTAAAGCACAATCGCAATAAAATCTGTAATGGAATGACAGTATCCTGTAGAGATTAATCAACACTTAAAGGATTGGTAACATGATACGGCATCAATATAAGACTTTCATTCACAGGGGCATTAAATTAAACATAACAAAGCATGTAATATAACTGTTCTTAAGACACAACAGATTACTAGATCATGTCCATAAACAAACCACACAAAAACCACGCGTAATGGTACAAGAGCAAGTGTCCTCCAAGGCCGGGCCCTTAGCCTCCAGGGGTACACCGCTTAAGATTCATCCAGGCTCAAAGATAAAAGAGTAACCAATTAATGCATGAAATAAAATTACAGGAACTCAAGTCTTCAACAGAACATAGAGATCATAATCTTGATCTTTCTTAAAAGAAATTACATAAAAAAGTCCTCTCGCTAGCCAACAATGCTATCCCTTATATAAGGATGATGACGAAGATATCTAGATACAGAAAATAGATAAAATAGTGATCCCTCAGGATCTAAGATCCTGAGGGATTCGTAGAATCGTTAATCCTGAGTCACTTCTTTCCCTTTCTGCTCCAAGCTGGTATCTCCGCTTCCTTTCCTGGGTTGGTCCGTTTTGATCTGGTTTTCTTGCGGTCTCCTGTCAAAGGGACATCAGTTAGCTCATCTTTGTCTTTTCCTTTGGGATGGCCACTTTCCGTTTTTCCTCCCTCCTGCACATAGGAATGACAATTATCAGTGTTTTCTATTAATCTCACATGTTTCGTTATAAATCCTCATCATTATCTAAGTTTCTAATGCAAAAGGCTTTTAAGTTCTAATGAAAAGATACTAAAATAACCGTCGAAACATACCATCTTTGATACTCCACACACCCCCCAGCTTACCCTTTTTCATGGCCTCATGAAAACATTGTAGTTGACATGCAAAGCAGTGAGTGAGTAGGTTGGAGATGGAATCTGGTGTGGGGGACTACAGTCGTGATGCGAAATTAAATGATCAAAGAAATGACCTGTCTGGCCCTCAGGCATCTCATACAGGGATTGGTATCCGGGTGCAGGATGCCAAATGATTGGACTCCGGAACCTATATCCTAACCAGGATGGCCTTGCCCTCAAAACAATTTCACCATAGAGGGGGAATCGGTTAGCAGCAAGCTTAAAATTCTCATACTTAAATGGTTCTCTGAGCTGGATGTTCGGATTAGATACTCGATATCGAAATTTAGCTGCTTTAACGGGAGAGTCTTTAATAGAGGAAAAGTATTCAAGCCCCTGCCGAATAATTTCTTCATGCATGGGTCCTAATGCTTCAATCACTCCTGGAGCCCTCATGAGATTTCTATGTCTCCTCCATAATTGTTTTGGGTCTCTAGGCTCAGTTCTTACCCATAGATCTAATCCGTTTTCTTGTCTTTGAAAAGCATTGTAGGCTTTAAGCCATTTAATTTGATTGACTGCAAATGGAATAAATGCTTGCAATTGAATATCCCCAACAAAAGGGCCAGGGTTCAGCTCGGTCTCTTATTCTAGTACAAGGTTATGCAAGTAAAATTCACACAATAACCTTTGCACTTTTACCCCATAATGTTTACAACAATTTATAAAATCATTTATAGTGTTAATTTGTATGGGAGCACCTGCTTTAACAACTTTTATTTTCAATTGTAAATACCTTTCCATTAGAAATAGGGCATAGTTCTTGGCAGGGGCTCTACATGCTAGGACGTCATTGTATAGAGAACACAAGGTATCCATCTGTTTAATAATTACATCTAATCTACGGGTTACCTTGGCAACTTTCTCTTGTTCCCTTCGCCATCCTTCGAAAGCTTGGCTTTCAGATAAGTTGACGTTCCTTATTTGCTGCTGTAGTTCTTCATATTTTTCTCGGGGGACCGTTTGCTCCCTAAGCTTTTCTGCTTCTTGCTGGGCCTGCTTCAAATGCTTGTGAAGGGTTCTTGTTTACGAGTCCTTCTTTCATGCATCCGTGGAGGCTGAGAGCTTTACTTGAACTTTCTTATTGCGCTACTTCGAGTTTAGAACCCTTATTACTCTCGAAGGTGGAGCCTCGGTCTGAACCATCTTATCATCCTTTTCAATTTTAACACGAACTCCAACCCACTGTTGTTCCTTTCAAATGGAACAGCAACCTGCTCTTCAGCTTCATTTGGAACAACAGTTTGTTTTTCAGCTTCATTTGGAACAACAGTTTGGCTTTTGTCAGGGTTTTCAGTAGTGGGATGGATTCTGGTCCTCCGCCTCTTGCCCTTAAGGGATCTTACTGGTGTGGTCAGACCTTTTCTTCCTGAAGTCCCTTTCACCCTTTGCCTTGCCTTTAGAATCCTAATCTGCTACTGAAGATGGACTATTATGTTCAACAATGTCCATTGTTCCCTTCGTAATTCCCTTATTTCCATCATCTCTTCAGAAAGAACAACAGGTTGTTCGCTGTGGTTTGGACTGTGGCTAGCTTCCTGATTTTCTCCCTAAGGTGGTTGTTCCAAGGTAAGAACCTTACTTGGCTCTGTTATTTCTTGGGCTGATCCTTCTTCTGCCCTTATTTCCTCCAGACTTTCTTCTGGTGCCTTCTGATTAGGAACGGGTTGTTCCTGCTCAGCATTTTTTGATATCTTCTCATTATGAACAGACAAATTTTCTACTTCCACCTCTTCTACACGCAATTCCTTAGGTACATCTTTCTCCTGGGTTTTCTCTACGGCATGGAGGTTTGATGGACTCAGGGGTTGGCCATATTCGCCCATATTGGCCAAAATGTTGGCCAATTCATCTTTCCCTAATGGGTCTTGTAATGGGCTCCCTTCCTACTGTTCCATTCCTTCCTCCTACTCGGACTGCTCAACTTCTTCCTTCTCGTCTCCTTCCTCTTCAGACTTCTCATCCTTTTCTTCTTCTCTCCCTACAGATTGCTCTACCTCCTCTTCTTCTTCTTCTGTTTCTGCCTCTGCAGACTGCTCTTCTTGCTCGACGTCTTCTTCTTCCATTTTTTTCTCTACAGACTGCTCTGTTTCCTCGTCGGTTCTTCCGTTTCTGTCTCTCCAGACTGCTCATCTTCGATTTCTATTGCTTGGCTCGTGCCTTCCTGGGGCTTCTCTAGCCCTCCTCGTAGCCATGCGAGCCTTGCCGATTTTCTACGTTTTTCTGGTTGTTCGGGTGTACTAGCGCCATGTTTCTGTTTTTCAGGTCGTTTTTCAGGTTGCTCTTCTGTGCAAGTGTCCTGCTTCTGTTTTTCTGAACGTTGGGGTGTGCTATCAACTTGTTTTCGTTTTTTCGGGCGTCCAGATGTGGCCGTCCCTCTATTGATGATGGCAATCAGTTCTTCCCAGCTGCTCTGCTGTTGGGTGAGACTATAATTAACTATCAACCGAATTAATTCGTGGTGGCTAACAACTGATTCTACTTGCTGTGCCCTTTTCATACTTCGTGCAACATCATGCAATAGTGAATTCAATATGCAGGTAAATTCAGAGAACATTTTTGTTTTAAGACAGCTAGGAGTTTAAGATGTCGTGGTCTTACCACGTCTTTTCTGCCTTCATAAGTGATGTAGCTTTGGATGATTTTTGCCAATTCCGCCCATGGCTCTCCTAGCGTTGTTGGAAGCACCCCCTTTCCTCAAATTGTCAAACTCTGGCCTTTGTCCTGAAAGATTTCTAAAACCTTCTGCAACCTTTCCTTCTTTATTGTCCATACTGGTCCAGTGGCTGGTAGTCCCGTGACTCTTGCTATTATGTCATCGGTGACTGCTATTCGCATTCCTCTTACTGTGGAGTAGTCTTCTTGTAAATTCTGTAAAAATTCTCTCGCTACTTTTTCATTGGACTCCTTCAGGCGGTTGAGATAGGTCAACCATCCTGCTTTCTGCAGGATTCTTCGGGCTGCGGTCGAAACAGTTAATACTTGCGGTTCTTGGCGAACTGACCTTCCTCCCATAGTGATCCAGATTTAAACAGGAACGCGATAAAATACAGAGATAACCATATACACAAAGATGCAGCGGAAATAATACTTCATTTCATTAATGGAAAATACTGAAATATGCTTACAACCGGAAATAGAAATAAACCAGCTAGGCGATGGTAGCTTATCTCTGAGAAGAGATGTGTGGCTACATGCCTCTGAACTGTGTTACATGAGGCTCGAAGGCCATTGTTGAGAAACAATGGAAAACCCTTCACATTCTAAAACCTAACCCTAGAAGATGAAACGCCAAATTGTGGGCCCCGTTTTTGGGTAAGTTGGTACATCAACTTCCCAGGGTCGTGGATTGGTCGTATTATCTTCGTTTGACGTGCATGATAGCCCGTTGGAAAGATCTCTCCAAGTACTACGACGAGAAAGACAAATTTTAGATAGAGAAATTGTTCGCAGTAGATTTCCCAAAAAAAACGTCGTTTAGGGCCTCAAAACGGCTCCAGAAGTTTAGGACTTGAAAAATTGCTAAAAATAGTAAACTGTGCTATAATTAAGGAAAATGAAAAACTAAAAGAGACAGTTGCGGGGGTCCAAATGGGATAGGTGGGTGGCAACCAACATCCACCTGGATCAAAAAATCATTTACTTGAGCAAAGGTTTTGTCTTGTCCAAGGTCACCAGGTAATTCTCCACTATGTTTCTCCTTGATTATGTTTTCCCTCATAGAACATTTGGGAATGCACAATTTGTTACCATTAAACAATAAACCTTCTTGGATAATATAATCTAACCACTGGCTTCTGTTATGAATTATTGTATTTGTACAAATGCATAAATATCTTTGAATTCCACATCATCTTTATACATATCAACCAGTTCTTCAAATCCTACAACACCAACTTTTAATTCTTGTACAATGAAATTTACCCTGCTTAAAGCATCGACAACTTTGTTCAACTTACCACTTATGTATTTTATCACAAAACTGAAACTCTGTAAAAGCTCTACCCACTTGGCATGTTTCTAGTTCAATTTTGGTTGGTTGTTTATGATCTGTAATGTATGATTGTCAGAATACCATACAAACTCCTTTGGTAGAAAATCATGTCTCTATTTTTTTAAAGCTTGAACAATAACATAAAATTCTTTATCATAAGAAGAATACTTCTTCTTAGCTTCATTTAGTTTCTCACTAAAGTAGGCTATTGGTCTTTGTCCCTAACTCAAAACTACTCCAATTGCAACTCCACTAGCATCAGTTTCAATTTGGAAAACTTTTTCAAAATCAAGTAAAGCTAAAACTAGTTTCTTTATGATTTTCTTCTTTAGAAACTTAAAATTTATGTCTGTTTCTTTTGTCCATGTGAATGGCTAATTAGTCTCTTTGATTGTTTTAATAATTGGTGCACAAATCTGACTAAAACTTCTGATAAACTTTCTATAAAAACTTGCAAGACCGTGAAAGCTTCTTACCTCAAATATGTTTCTTGCAGTAGGCCAGTTCCAAATTGCTTGGAATTTCTCTGGATCCATTTTTAATCCTTCTTTAGAAACTACAAATCCCAAATAGATTAATTCTTCTTTCACGAAACTACATTTCTTAAGATTTATCAGTAGTTTCTCTTTCTTCAGAGTTCTTAAAACCAGCTTAAGATGCTCCAGCTGTTCTTCTTTGCTTTTTCTGAAAACTAAAATATCATCAAGGTAAACAATGACAAACTTGCTTGCATATTCCTTCAATATTCCATTCATTAATCTCATGAATGTTCTAGGTGCATTAGTGAGTGAAAAAGGCATCACTAACCATTCATACAACCCACTATTTGTTTTAAATGTAGTCTTCCATTCATCTCCCTCTCTAATCCTTATTTGATGATATCCAATCTTCAAATCTATTTTAGTAAAATACCTTGACCCACTCAAAAAATCCATCAAATCTATACCTGATTGTGATTTTATTTATTTCTCTGGAATCTGTACACATACGCCATTCACCACCTTTCTTTGGACTGAGTACTGTTGGTACAACACATGGACTAAGACTCTCTCTGATCAATTACTTATCCATTAGTTCCTGCACTTGTCTTCCAACTTTTGCATTCTCTTGAGGAGTTAATATGTATGCTGCTTTGTTTGGAAAACTTGCTCCACGTACTAGATCAATATGATTACTAATACTCCTGATGGGTGGTAATGCATTCGGTAGCTCATCCAAAATAATATCAGCACAATCATTCATTAAATTTTTGATTTCTTTGGGTAAATCACCTAAGTTTGTGGAAGTTAAAATTACCTTAGGTCTCCTTATGATAGAAAAATGCATATGTTCATCCTTCTTGACTTCTTGTAGAAATTCTTTCCCACTCATCAGCATTACATTCTTTCAAGGTGCTTCTTTACTTGCTTTATCCTTCAATGGAAGTAGTGTGTGTTTATTTGCATCCTTCTCCAGAGTGTAAGTATTTCTTCTCCCATCATGAATAGTTTTTCCATCAAACTGCCAAGGTCTTCCCAGCAATATGTGGTATAGATCCATTGGCATTACATTACATAAGACCACATCCTTATAAGTACCAATCTGTATCTCTACCTTGCATTGTTCTGTTCTAATAAGTTGATGTCCTTTTTGTGGCCATGATACTTTCTACACAGTAGGGTGTGTTGTTTTCGCTAGTCCTCACTTGTGCACCACTTCTGTAGAAACAAGGTTATCAGTGCTTCCACTATCAATTATCACTTTGCAGCACTTTCCCTTAGACTTGCATTTAGTTCTGAATAAACTCTTTCTCTGAGTTGGTTCTTGTGTCTCTTTCTCTGCCTTAAGCAATACCCTTTTCAACAACAAGGATTCTCCTTCTTCAGGTGATTCTTCCTTGTTTGCAATTTGAGGTTTTTCTTCCTTTGCCTCAGCCACATTCACACTCTGATTTTTTGCTTTATTATGAGGACAGTCCCATCATCCATGTCCCCATTCTCCACATGTATAGCACCGAATTTCTCTTCCTCGGCCTCTTCCTCTGGGTGTAAATCTTCCTCTACTAAAGTCTCCTCTCTGTGGTGGTCTACTACTTGAACTTCTTGCTTCACTTTCATGGTGCTGAAATATTGGTCTAGTAGTTCCTTTACCTCTTGCTAAGCACTTCCCTTTGTTCATTTGATTTTGCTTCCTCAACATCTTCTCTTCTCCCTTCAAAGCAACTTGATAGGCATCTTCAATTGTCTTCGGACTCAATAAGTTGAATTCATCGTGTATGTCATATTGATATGACTGGCTACCTTCTCTTCATCATCCTCTACATGTCCTGCTCTAATGTTCAGCTCATAAAATTCTTTTGTATATTGTTTGATAGTCATCCCTTTTTGTCTCAAGTTTTGTAATTGTCCAAAAATATTTAACTCATAATCTTTTGACATAAATTTTGCTTTCAATTTACTTACCATTTTATCCCATTGTTTGATCTCCAACTTCCCTTTTCTTGCTCTGGATGTTTGTAGTTCATCTCACCAGATAGCTGCATGACCCTTCATTCTGGTAACTACAAATTTGACCTTTTTTTTGTCATCAACCTCCTCCTCATAGTCAAAATACTTATCCAATGAACTGATCCAGTCCATCAACTCTTCTACATTGAGATTCCCATCATACAAAGGTATTTCCATCTTTGATCTCCCACTTGCTTTGGCCAACACCTCGAGAAATTTAGCAGCTTCACTTTCAGCCTCTTCTTCTTCCTCATAAGATTCTTCTGTCGGAATGGCATCTTCTTCATCAGTTTCTCTCCTCTGAGAAGTCTCCACTATCTCCATCCTTGTACGTAGACTTTGGATCTCATCCAAGAGAACTGCATTTGCTACAGGTCTCCCCTAACATATGTCATCTCCTCTCCTCGGTGGCATGTTTACGGTAGCAAACTTAATCTCTATGCTCTGATACCAAAATGACACAGGAGGTTGATGAGAACTAGGTGGTAGTCTTTAATTAGACTAATGGTTAACTTTATAACCAATCAACTGCATGCAAATAGGTTCTTTACATTTGTTTTCCTCCTAAGGGTCCCGCTTATCCTAACCAATTATCGCCGGTCCCACCTTGACTTTTCCTTAGACCGAGTGTTTTAATCAACACAGTTGATCTCACCTCTCCAGATCCAACGGGTATCGCATCGTCTGCTCGCAAACTAGCTGGACGATCTCCACCGTCGAAGTGACCCATCCAATCAAACGACGGTCACACAGTCGTGGGCGAATTCTTGCACAGATGATATCAAATCAAGAGCGCGTGAGAAAAGTGGTTTTACTCAACTACATGTCAGCCGCTAAGGTTAATCTCGTGGACTTGGGTCAATACCATTTACCTCTTCTCAAGTGCGCGAGATACCACTTTTTGCTTATCAGATACAGCCCACATGCTTCATTTCATTCTTTAAGAAAAAGCGCTGAAGGAATGGTTTTTAGCGGTTAAGCTCATTATTAACACTTAATACTAATTTGTGATCATTTACGAATAAAGTGTTATAAACACAGAAAATACCCGATTAAGTCTAGAACGCCGATACACATATATGAATGAACTTTTGTACCAGGATTAACACCCAACACCACACTTAATCCTTTATTTTACAAAATGAATATTATAGAGTCTTGGCTCTCTCAACTCGATTACAACAGTTTGTCTGACCTCTGTTCAATCTCAAACCCTATCTCTATCACTCAAACTCTCACTTACACACTCTGTCTCTCAATCATCTAATCTCTATCATTACATTCATTTTCTCTTTTATGAATCAAATCCTATCCTAACTGCATTAATGACTCGACCCCTATTTTAATCAATCTAACAATTAAATCTCTATTCTCAAGCTGTGTTACACACCCATACTAACAACTTATCTCTTAGTCTAAAAATAATACAATATTCTAATTATTACAATAATTGAGATAAAGATTAATTCGAGATATCCAACCCTCTCTACTAAAATTGACTTTGACCACTCAAGTCAATGAAATCCATCTCTTGCTAGCCACAACATGTGAACATACAATCACATTGCTTGCTAAGTCTGGATTCTCCTGCATCACATAGACTCAAAGCCATAGATAAAAATCAAGAAAAATAAATGATCTTGTGTAAAAAAAAATAACCTAGTTGAAGAAATAACCCAACTAAAGATTTGTCTAAAAGATGCTAAATTAGTAGAAGAATATTTGAAGAATCAAATCCATGAAAGCTAAAAACACACTGAAAATTTAGAACTTGAAATTGTGGGTCTAAGAAAAGAACTTGAGAATACAAATGCTCTAAACCTTAAATTTGATAAAGGATGTTAAACTTTAGAGGAAACCATTAAGGTTCAGTGCTCTCTACTGATCAGGACAGGTCTTGGATACAATACAAATGGTGAAACATGAGATCCCATGAAATCCTTTGAAACTAATACAAAAAGATGTTGTAAGACGAAGATGTCATCAATATAGTAGGACTCAACAATAGAATGAAGGGTCAAACTATACTAAGGAAAGACAAACTTTCCATAAACAAAGGGCATTATGCTCCTAGGTATTCTTACTTCTTAGTTATTATGCTCCTAGCTATGATTTTTCATTATATTCTTTTCAATTTTACAATGCATATATATACATAGAAAACCATTCATAAACCCCAATCCATTAACCCTAAATTATAACATAAATGTAGTTCCCTTGACAAGATCTACACAATACTATGGGCAAAAAACCATCATGTCAAAAACCATGTGCAAAACCCATGCAGAAAATCAAGAATAAGTCTGTCCACCATCTTTAGGTCCCTCAATTATTATTGGCTCCACATAAAAAAATCTCAAAACATGGACAAAACCCATGCAAAGGGCAGTACATCCCTGCAAACCCCCAAACAAACACGCAAAGGGCCGGTACCTCCATGCAAACACCCAAACAGGCTACCGCCCCTGTAACCACGCTATGCCCGAGGCAACGTACAACACGCCCAACATTCATCTCCACATGGCATTTCACATAGCATTTCTACCCTTATAAATCATTCCATGATATTGATGTTGTTTTGTTTTTCTGGACACAATTAACCGTCTTCCAGTTGACGTCACGTTCCATTGTTAAGGACCACATTTTGTCCCAGCCACTTAATTAAGCATCCGCTTCCACGTACGTGTGCCTCTTTAACGTTGTTGAGGAGAATAGGGAGAGGTCCAATTATAATATGACAAAGATTAACGGTTTTTCCTAAGTTTAAAGGGTGGTTGGTATAACAGCTATGGGAAACGGTACACAGAGGTATGGTTAAGGTAATTGAGACAACTCATTCTAGCTGCCCATTCACTGTACTCCGATATATACATAAAGCTGTGAATTTGATGAAAAAGTATGATATGGACCTTCTCTGCAACTACCTGTTCAATGCTGCAACAAATATTCACTTTATTTGGATCCCGCTTTAAAATTCGCCTTTTACTGATTGGGGGATATAGGTAGTTTAACTTGCTCACATAATACTAAATACAGTAATTAGTTAAATACCGAAGTAGAGGTAGGACAATCTCTTTAACTTTCTCTATTTGCGTGCAATATTCGTTGTAAAACAGAACCTACCTATGGCATTTAAAGTGTCATTTTAAACTTTTGCTTTTGATATAATTCTGCTTTTTCTTTTCATGTGCCGTCGAACATGTGTCTATGAATGAACCAATTAATTAGAGCAGCTCGTTTCAAAAACAACATACTTGAGAATTGAAATTTAATTCCCAAAGGTAGGTCCATGGGCATTTTTAATTTGGTTGCAGATTTCAAGATATTTCGGAAATCTCGCAAATAATCTGGTGAAAAAATGATGCCTCCCTTCGAACCTATCAGTTCAATAAAGTTGCTGATTATTCCTAAAATTTTGACAGGAAGGCAAAATCAATCTCTCTCAATTTCAAACCTTTTTACCTATAATGCTAAAAATCTGGCCATGTAGAAATTATATGCACCGTTATACATATACATTTTCTTCATAAATATATATTTTCTCTTATATTTATCTATCATGTAGATGATATTATTTTTACACTCTCAATATATTTATTTATTATGTTGTACTATCTTGAGATGCATGCTTCATGCACGTAAAAGCAGATGAACATGGCGGTAAATTTAGTTGTTGTCAAATCAGACCTTGAAAATTCGATCCAGTAGTGTGACATCAGCATCCACGTAACTCTTTGGATTTCTTCACAGAAATAGGCGTTGAGTTTGATATGCCACCCCCGTACAAATATACTGGGAATGTGTGAAATAGAAGGGGACTATAATTAATTAAATCATTAAGCAGACAAACGTGAAGACACCATTTTGTTTTTCTCTCTGGTTTTTTTACCATTTTCTTTTGTCGTAAATCTCCTCTGTTCTCTCTGAAAAGCCCAGCTCCATATAAATTTCATTTATGTGGTTAAAAGCGGCATAGATTTTTTTAGATGATTGGACAATAATAAAATCAGAGAGCTTTATAGATAACATAGGTGCAGCATAACTATTTTGCACTATTCTATCTACCTTTTGGTTTAAAAGAGGAATTTAGTAATTCAATTCTAGTGAAGTCATAATTTTTTTTATTGTCTAGGTTTAATTCATAATTATTTTATGTCTTGGTTTTAAAGTGAATTTTCATAATTCAATTTTATTAAGATTTTATTTTTCATTATTTAAATTTAAATTTTCAAAAATCTCCAAAATTACTATATTATGCCAACTATACAACTTAAACTTACTAAATTTTTGATTAAAAATTTCCAAAAATATATAATTCTAAAAACCAAAACTCAGAAGAACTAGACTCATTACAGGAGTTCGAATCCAGGATAGGTTGAGATAGAGATTCTGAATCGTTGACTTGGACGACGGGGACTTCTATTTAGAAACCATTATTTGTAAGTTGTAACGATAACGTTTAAATACAATATACAAATATTTGATCATAAGCTTTTGCGGATTCTTGTGGTCTCTATGGTAACGTAATGCGAAATCAAAGTATGCATCCGGTAATTGAAACAGGTCACATAATTATGTCTCCAGTGGACCTGTAATTATTTTGTAGATTCTCTCGTTGATATCCGCGTTAAAAACGAAGTGATTGTTCTCAATTGAAACTATCTTATTAATTGTTAAACATCGTAAGATAGGAATCCGAGGAGCATTCAGTGGAAAGAGGAATCCAATGAATATAAGGTGAGATTGGATATTCTATACACTATGTTAGCTCAATAATTATTGTACTTCCCATATTAAATAATTATGCTACTTCCCATTTAGCATATTAGTTTATTGTATTTCTTTTTATTTTAGTTTTCAGATATTATACTAACATAACCACATTAAAAATATTAATGTAGTTAATGTATATTAAATAATTATGACAGTGTTCATTTAACATATTAAATATTTTACTTTTAAGATATTATACTAACACAACCACATTCAAAATATTAATGTAGCTATATAACTAAAGCTTTTATTTATATTTACTATTGATAAATAAACAACAATAAAAATAATAATACAAAAAAACCTTACAATATTAAAATAATTATTATTATTAAGATAATTGCTATTAATTTTTTTTTGTTTAGGTTGTGGTTCACGGGTGGAGTTTACATTCACAAAAAAATTGACCCAAAGGAAATTTACCCCGCCACCCACTAGCAAGGTCTAACCCCAAGGGCTTAGAAGAGATTGGACAGTGTGACCTCCTAATGTCAAAGCACTGATTTTGACCAACTGAACTAACCCTTGCGCCTTTTCTGATTAATTAATATTGCTAGTATTATCAATTAATATTATGATTAAATAATTTATTAATAATAATGATAATAATAATTATTATTATTATTATTATTATAAATATATGAAACATAGTAATTAATATAATAATAATAATAAATCCTAATATATAATTAATAAATTGATATTAAAATCAAAGGATTAATATTGAGAATCCAATGTATTAATATTATAAATTATTGGGATTAAAATTATAAACTTAAACAATTAATAATATTATAAACACTAGGCATCAATAAAGCGGAAGAATTAATCTTATAAATCCTAGGAATATGAACCCTTAGATTAATAAATCTAAGGGATTGATAATATAAACCCAAGGAAATAATAAGCCCTACATATTATGGATTATAAACCCAAGATAATAATATTAAACCCAAATGATTAATATTATAAACCCAAAGTATATAAACCCTAGCCTAAATACTATAAACATTAAAATAGACACGGTTAAGGTTTACCATGGTTGATTTTCATGTCGAGACAATTTTTGTTGCAATGAGAAAATGGACCACTGTTGACCATGATTGACGATGGTTGATTTTCATATTGAAACAATCTTTGTCACAATTCGATGTTGGACCATGATTGACCATGGTTTCCCATGGTTGTGACAATGTGAAGTTGGTACATGAGACAATGTCACCATAGTTATTGAATACAGTTGACCCTGTTTGATTTCGATAACCATAATTATCGAAATAATCTATATCACAATGTGACTTTTGACTATGGTTGACCATCCTTCACCAAAGTTGATCTTCATAGTAAAACAATGATTGCATTTTCCATTTCATTTATAACAGATTTTACCTTTCCATCCTATTTGCAAAATATTATATTATTTGATATCCTAATTATTTTATAAAATATTATAATTTTCTTATCTGATAGATATGTTATGTTATTTGATATCCTAATTATTTTATAAAATATTATAATTTTCTTATCTGATAGATATGATGAAAGGGATACACGGGTTAAAGAGAAAGTGGTCTATTAAGTTAGAGGGACATTTTTAAATCACTAGATATATACCAAATCCATCATAATTATATGTGAGAGATGTATTCCCTAATAAGAAATTATAAGAAATTTGTCAGTAACATTTGGTTATTGCCATATTAATGTAAATTTTAAAATACATTAATTATAATTCGACATTATAATATTACAACATAGTAGAACTTTTATTTCTAATGTATATTTCTATTTCTAATGTATATTTCTAATTACTATGAGTAAATTATTTTTTATGAAATTATGAAAAATATTGTATTTTAGTGCAAATAAATATTTTATAATATTTAATATGTAAATGAGTTGATTGGTATGAGATTTTAATTTTTATTTAATCTTAATAAAATAATTTAAATAGAAGAGAAGTTGTTACTTGATTTATTTATTTTATGCCATTTATTAATAAATAAATGAAAAAATTTTAAATTATTATCTTTTATTATAATATTTTATTTAATAAATATTGTATATAAACCTATGTCATAGTTATGGAAGCATTAGATGCATAAACAAGATAGAAGATACAATCTATTCAATAAGGTGTAAACTAAGTTATAGTATCTACATAGTATTAGAAAAGAAAAAATATCATGATAATAGTACAAAAACATTATAATAGTAAATTAAATGAATTATTTTTCCCTTAAAAGAAGAAAGAGTTATTATATATATAATATATATATATAATATATATAATATAAGAAGAGAGATTAAAGAATAAATAATTTCAAAAAAATAAAATAAAGAAGTAATAATCATAGGTAATTTTCTTTTGAAAAAAATATATTTTTAGGGAATAATCAAACCAAATGGAAATTTTTTTAAAAAGCCATTATATTTTTTTTTTATAATTTTTTTTTTTTTTATTTTTTTTTTTTTCTAAAGTTATACTAAATCTATTAATGTAGAAAGAGTATCATACATTGAGCCTGAAGCCTGTATTTATCTATGCCAGAGAAAAGGCATCAACTAGCAAAAAATCTAGAATGGAACTGCCCGAAACGGAAACTAGTTTGTTACCAAAGTATTTCAAAAAAATAGCTTGCTGGGCATGCAGGAGAAACTAGAAAATTATTTAGTTTTGTATCATTATGTCTGAGGAGACTAAAAAAATTAAACCCAACTGAAGAGCCTAAAATTTTAAGTTTTTCCCCTAAAACCCATTGAAAATAGAAAACTAACAAACAGAGTCCCAAAGAACTTGACACACGTGGCATGCTAAGTGGCAGTCTACGAGGCAAGCACCTGGCATGTTGAGTGGCAGCAAGGTGGCAGACCAGCTAGCTAACACATGGCATCGAGGTGGTGGGCTAGGTACGTGGTGGCGACGGAGGTTGCTCCTCCACGATGAAGCATTTGTACTCATCCATGTTGCCACTTGCCAGCGGCGAAGTCTCCATGTCGCCAGCCTGCAACTCTGGTTGTTCTTCCTCGATGAGGCAGCAATATTCGTCTATTACACAGTTCATTTTCGGAGCCTCGTTCACCTTCTTTCCTACGCATCTGGTCCGTTGCTCCTCGCTCTGCTCCTTTACACCCTAAAGACTTGTCTGAGCTAGTTCCAGTTTGGCTCTGGTTTGGCTGCTCCACGCTGTGGTGTGCCTCCCACCAACAATGTTCGAGAGCTCCATTACTTTGGTTCAGCCACCTCCCATAGTTCCTTGCTCCGCAGTTGCCATGAGTCATCCTCCATCCTTGGTGTCTTGTGCCTCAGAGCTTTTCTTTTCCTCGTGAATGCTAATGGTTATGGTGGCCATGATGTTGGGCTTGTTCAGGGCAGAGCGGAAGGTGAATTGGGAATTCTAGGAATGCAGCTAAGGAGCGGGCAAAGTGCTTTGGGGAGATGGTCCAGAAGTGGAGGGGAAGCTACTAGGAGGCATTGCAGAGGCCACGAGGTGGAAGAAACCTCTTCCACTGTCTGTATTTGGGTAGCGATGAGTGTTCTGCTCAGCGAGAGAGGAAGTGGTCTTAGAAGAAAAGGAGTGCTGAGAGTGACTCAGGCTTCCTTGGTTCCCACCCCTTTGGCTTCACATCCTGTGTTGCACCATGTTGTCTACAATTGGAGGCGAGTTTCATTCAGAATTGAGCACAATGAGAGGTAGTGTCATAGTGGAGCTAGTAGGCAATTCAGCAGAGGAATGAGCAACAAGGGCTGAAGGGATGATAAATTGATAATTCAAGCTATGGGTGAAGTGGATGCCTGAGCCAAAATATATATAGTAATAAAGATTACAGCGTCACGCAATGGTTGTGCGGGAGCTGGGTGCCGTCACTGCATGAGGGCAGAGGCAATGTAGGGACTGAGGTTGCATTAGAGGATTGGCAGGAGCAAAGGTGGTATTATCCTGAGAGTTCATGTTTGTCGTGAGCTGAGGTCGATGGCGGTTAATAGAATGGTGACAACGCTCACTTGAGGTGAATTTATGGTGATGGTAAATTCCATTTTTGGACCATTGTGCCGCCCTGTGGGAGGCCATGTGGTCTTGCCCCACACTAACCTAGTTGGTAGCTACCTCACTGTCCTCCATTGTCACCCCCATCTGGGAGATGGGCATCCTTGTGTACTAGGTCAGTGCAAGCTTGCAATTGAGTTTGGTCATTTAGATTGTTGATTGTGCTGGAATGTAGGACTTGATCCTATTCCACTCCAATGTTTGCCAGTAGATCTGCTACCTTGTTGTTGTCCCTTTTGAAATGAGTAAATGTGGTCACTCTCCTATTTTTCATCCATTGCGCTATTAGTTCAAGCCTGGCCACTAATCTCCAACTTTTGGCAACTCTCGAAGTAGTGCTTCCTAGTTGTACTTGAGTGGCCATATTGATTAGAATTTGGGAGTCCCCCTCTATTATGATGGGATGAAAATTATGTTGGTGGGCTAAGTTCATACCTTGCCATAATCCTTCTAGTTCTGTAGAGTTGTTCGTTTCCCATCCAATGGAGCCGAAGTAAATTAGCAGGTGTTGGCCTTCAAGGTCTCTGAATATGCCACCATGTCCTGCTTTACTTGGGTTACCCTTGGAGGCACCATCAAAATTTAACTTAATCACCTTCTGTGGGGGAGGAATCCAATGTGAGAGCCGCTTGGTGATAGTGCTTGGTCTGTTGGGATCCAGTTGTACCTGCTAGAGCTTGAGGTTCCAATTTGCCCATATGGTTTTTTCTTGTGTCTGGGTGGGAAAATCCTCAGCACTCCACTATTGGAGAGCTAGAGTTTCCTAAATATTCTGACATAGGTTGGTCCATATGATCTCTAAAGTAGTTCTTTGGTTTTTGAAAATTCCTTTGTTTCTTTCCTTCCAAATTGTCCAGAAAAGGAATCCTGATAGAATTGTCCATAGGTTATTGACAATTTTGTTGTTATATTGCTCTGGAGTCCAGTTGTGGATGGTGCCTTTTATATCCCCTAGAATTCTGCATGGTCATTGACATCTGAAAGTGAGTTTTTCCCATAGTTGGTTAGCCATGTGGATGGAGTCCATGAGATGCTAAATAGTTTCTTTACGATTTTGACAGTTAGGACAATAGGATGGTCCATGAAACCCTCTTTTGATTAAGTTGTCACAAGAGAGAACTCTTTGGTGATATAGCAGCCAGGTGAAAGTGGAAATTTTTGGCCAAATTCCTGTAGTCTAGATTCCATTCTAAGCAGGATCAACTAGTTCCTGTGTCTGAAGCATCAAGTGGTATGCTTCTTTTGTGGTGTATACTCCTTTCAGTGTATATCCCCATTGTAGAACATATTTTCCAGTATTGTTTCTGATTCTTCCATTGGTGAGTTCTTTGTGTAGCTCCAAGTTATAAGCTTCCGCTTCTTGCTGTGTTATCTGTGCAGAAGGTTTCCATTGCCTGCAGTCCTGAGTGGTACTGTGAGTCGAAAATTGTGCTACATTGTCCGCCTGGTTAATGTTGTTTCCATTTTGATTTGTGTAAGGTAAAAATTCTGTAATGTTTGGTCTTTGTTGCCATGAATCCATATAGAAGCGCACTATTCTTCCTTCGCATATCTCCCAAAATCTATGTTGTTGGATGATCTCTCTATGTTGTTTTACCAGATTCCAGATTAGGGATCCTATGGTTGTGGTAGTTATTCTTATCAGCTCTTAGCGCGGGCGATTGTTTGCGTATTTTGCAGTCTAGAGTTGTGCCCATGGCTTCTATGGGCATGAGACCCATTGACACGAAATTCATGCTCCCATTAATGTGTTGCTGTGTTGCGGGTCACGTAATCCTAGTCCTCCCTCGTTTTTGGGTGTACAAACTGTGTCCAATTTTACTAGTTCCCATTTTCTATTTTGCCCTGCGGATCCCCATTAGAAATTGCATTGCATATTTTTTATTCGCATTAGCACCGATTTCAACGCAACTGGAACTGAGAAGAGATAGAGGGGAATGGATTGTAGGACTGCCTTTATTAGGACGAGCTTGCTTGCCATGTTGACAGTTCTGTATGTCCATGACAATAGCCGATTTTCCATTTTCTCAATGAGTTGTTGCGAAGAAGCATGCTTTAAGGCTGAATCTATTAGTGGAGCACC
Organism: Pinus taeda; assembly: GCA_000404065.3. Classification (NCBI taxonomy): domain Eukaryota; kingdom Viridiplantae; phylum Streptophyta; class Pinopsida; order Pinales; family Pinaceae; genus Pinus; species Pinus taeda. Next base: position 57,390 of record APFE031035432.1, on the reverse strand, counting down.
TAAATAATGAGAAGGAAGTTTGGCTTGAGAGAATCCAATGATTTGGGCAATGATTCTTTGAGTGGCTACAGGAGTATGGACAAAGAATATTTAAGATTTCGCAGTATTTATAGTGGTTCTAGAGGCTTTTAAGAAGGTTTCTAGAAGAGCTTTATAGGCTCGGGCTTCACTGACAGAGGGATGTCCAAAGAGCATATTGCCATCAACAAATTGTTGATGTGTGATCATAGAGGTTCCAGTATTGAGATTCCTCTAAGGTCATGAGATTGAATGACATGCTTTATAAGACGGCCCAGTCCTTCAGCCATAATAATAAAGAGAAATGGGGATAAAGGATCACCTTGACGGATTCCTCTGGAAGGGGAGTAGGGTTTAGAGGGGATCCCATTAACGAAAACAAAGTAGATGGGGGAAGATATGAGAGTCATAAGCCATCTAACCCAGGTCGGGCTAAAGCTGAAGGCAGTCAGCATATGTTTTATATAGGTCCAGCTAAGCTTTTTAAAGGCTTGAGAGAGGTCGATTTTGAGAAGCATACCTGCCTATTTGTTTCTCTTTAAGGAGTGGATGGTTTCATGATTCAGAATAATGTTGTCCAAGATTTGCTGTCCTTCTACATATCTGGATTGTTCCGATGAAATGAGAAGAGGGAGGCGCGGTTCGAGGCGATTTGCAATTACTTTCGAGATAATTTTGTATATGTCATTGCAAAGTGCAATGGGCCTAAACTTCTCTGGAGTGCTTGGCTACAATTCTTTGGGAATAAGAGCGATGAAAGTCGCATTGAGCGAGGGAAGAAGCCAATGCATAACTCATGATTCTTCGACCAAATTCCAGACTTCTACTTTGATTAAGTCCCAGAAATGATGGTAGAAGTTGGAGGTGAAACCATGAGGTCCTAGCACTTTCCTAGCTTTCAATTGATTTGATGCCACTTCTACCTTCGTCAGGGTGACCGATCTTAGCAATAGCTGATTATGCTCCGATGTTATCATTTTGGAAATATGCTGAAGAATTTCATTGATTGCAGGTTGTCTTTTTGTGCACAACTCTCGATTTACTGTGTTGAAGTGATTAGTTATCTCTTTCTCGATATCTTCCTGTTTCTCCATTCTGTCTCCTTGTGGGCTTTGAATATGCGATATGGTATTATTCATTCTTCTTTGTATGTTTGTGTGATGAAAGAATTTGGTATTTCTTTCACCTTCTTTTAGCCATCTAATTCTTGACTTTTGTTTCCAGAGTAGTTCCACTTGTTTCCTTCTTTCTTCTAATTGTGTTAGTAGAACTTCTTGTTGTCTTACTAGTTCCTATGTTCTGCCTCCTATGATGATCTTCCACTGTAGCTCTTTCATACTTTGCTCGATGACTTTTTGCTCTTGAAGTATGTTGCCAAATGTAGTGTAATTCCAGGTTTTGATTTTCATTTTGGTGTGCTTTAGTCTCTGTTGGAATTGATACATAATTGAGCCACCATTGGGAATGAAGTTTTCCCACGCTAATTTGAGCACTATTTTGAACTCAGGATGGGTGAGCCAAAAAGTTTCAAATTTGAATGGTTTTCTATTTGAATTTCCCAGATTTTTCCATTGCAAGGAAATAGGCCAATGATCCGAGCCGACAATGGGGAGTATGGAGGTGCTTATATCACTACCTAAATAGACAAAGTTGTCTGAGATTAGATATCTATCCAACCTAGAAGATATTTGTTGTGAGCGTGCCTTTTTGTTATTCCATGTGTAAGTCCCATTACCAAATGGTAAGTCAATTATCTAGTTGTTTTGAATGTGTTCTTTGAAGCTATTGCTTTCATTGTCCAGCTTTCTTCTGCCTCCAAGTTTTTCCTCCAGTTGCTTGATCATGTTGAAGTCACCGCCTATGAGCCAGAGTGGACAAGTTCTTGTACCATTGAGAATCTCCAACGTTTTTAGCAACATAGTCTTTTTCGTTCCATCTTGAGGGAAGTATACTTTAGTCAAATGGCCATGTATGTTGGTTCCGATAAGGTGGAAATTTGCTTAAATAAAATGGTGTGAAGCATGGAAGTCTGATAGTGAGACATGCTAAGTGTTCCCTGCTATGGCAAGCCTTCCCGAGGTGCTTGTTGCATCTACTGTCACAGTTTCACATCCTGCCCAAGCTTTGGATAAGATGGAAGCTAGGGTACTAGTGCTACATTTTATTTCCTGCATGAATACAATGTGTTGTTGTTCTTGCTTAATCATGTTCTTTAACATTATGTATTTCCTGGGACCATTAAGTCCTCTTACATTCCATGAGATCAGCTTCATGGTTGGCTTGTAGGTAGGTAATGGTAGTATTTAGTAAACTTGGAGCACCTTCCGGACTCCACTAGCATTTCCCCAATTAGAATGGTGCACTGTAGATCTGTCTTTCTCCCTCTTTTCTTCCCATCTTTGATGATATGTTTCCCGTCCCATTTACCTCATTGTTGTATTCCCAATGTGATGTGCTAATTCCCTCTTGATAGCACTACTTCCAAATTTTCAAGTTTCCTATCCGGTATTGTGTCGAACTCTTTCCTCTTACAAGCTTGTTCTAGATTGAAAATGTCTATATCACCAAGATCAAAGCTTTCAGGTTCTTCTTCCATTAAACTTTGTTGACTGATGTCCTCCATATGGGTTAATGGTTGAAGAGGGTCTGGTAGCATATTATCAATGTCCATTACTTTGTTAGACCAGAGGGATTTGTTATTAGCATGGTTGGGGATGGGTTGCATGATTGATGCATGCAGATCAGAGGTGTTATCTTTTGATGGTTCACTGGTTTTATTATGAATAGGTATGGAGGAAATATTGCTGGATGGACCAGAGGTTTTCTTTGCTGTCACGGGTGGATCTGATTCAGGCATATCTAGGTTTGCGAAAATATCAAAGCTGTTACTTGAGGATGACACATCTCATAATGGAGTAACATTTTTTGGTGTTGTGGGTGGTTTTTTGGTATGATTTTTTCTACTAGCCAGTTTATTGAACCCTTCTGGATCAAACTTACCTCCATTTTTTGTGGGTTTAGGAGGAGCATTTAAGGGACAGTCATGAAATAGGTGTTTGTGGGCATGGCACCTCCTGTGTTTGAAGGGTACATGTTCATAATATATGGGTTGTATCCATTCAAATTCATCGTGAAGGAGACTTATTGAGTCCATGAGTGCCTTTCCCAACTTCATGTAAACACAAATACGAGCATAGGAGGTGTACTCGCGAAGCTTTGTTTCCTTTGTTGCCTTCATGAACTCAACTAATCCATTACCAATGGCTTTAAGTGCTTCTTCATCCCAGTATTATAGCGGAAGAGAGTACATGCAGATCCAAACTAGCACCCCACTGAACTCTTTCTTATCTGGGTTAAATCTTTCTACCCAGTCGTGAAGATAGAGACTCGTTGAATTGAAGAACTAGGGTCCTCCATCCAGGACTCGATTTTTGTCTTCAAGGTAGTTAAAGATGGTTGTGAAGAAGCCTTTGGGGCCTAGCTGTTGGGTAACATGTCCTTTGGGCTTCGATTTTGAGGTTATACAGCCTTGCAGAGCATTTTCAGTTGCCCAATAGCCTATAAATTTACCTATCAATGCATCGTCTTTCATGTATCTTATTTGTGCATTAATCCTATGATTGGGGAGCTCAATATTGGGCCGTTCTGTAGAAATGGGCTTATGAGTGGACAACGATGCTTTCTTTGGTTTCTCAGATGCTACCGGTTTGTCTCCTTTTTTGTTTTCCAGACCCTCTTCTGCGTTCTTCATCTGCTATTGCATAGGTTGTACCTCTAGTGTCTTTGCATTCTTGATTCTACTTTCAATTGGTTCTTCATTGTAGCAGTCTTTGGGGGGAGGCACTGATGCCTCCCCCATCAGAATATTCATCGTTTTGAGCTCCCAAAAGCGCAAATCCTGGATTGGCAATAGTTCGGCTTGGACTTGAGAGGCTGCTTACTCTATCTCTGTACCGTGTAAGGTTTTGTTAGAAACCCTAGTTTGCCATTTTCTTGCAGCTTCCCTCTTTTATTTTATAAATATTATATGCCAACAAATTGAAAACTGTAATCTAGTCAACGAAGTGGAAACTAGGTTATAGTGTAAATTAGGATATTGCGTGTACATACAATTAAAATTTTGAAAGAGAAAACATATCATAATAAACTTAAAAATAAAAATAAAAGATAAAACATTATAGGAGTAAATTTTAATTAATTTTTTGTTTTATATCATTTATACATTTTAATAAAAAAATTAGTGGCAAACAAATAAAATAAAAACATTCATTATCAATTTAGTGTGTCACATGTTATAATTAAAATTGTGAGGGGAAGATATTAATATTTCGTCTAATCACTTGAGTTACATCTAATTGATATGTATGTGTATATATATCACATTTCTCTCAATTGTTTGAGTTAAATCCAACTGGTATGTGGTTGTGCGGGTATGTGTGGGGTCATTGCATGAAAGGTTGGGTTCGCATTCTTAATCTCACATTTAGTTGTAGCAGCTCTATGACTTAGCAATAGACTTGAACATAATTCATAAATGAAATGACCTCCTTATAAGCATGAGCATCTACAATTAAATTTATCACTATAGATGAAAAAATAGCATATATTGTTGCTTACTCATTCAACTTATTGTTCTACTAAAGAATTGAAACATGTATCAACTCATATATCTTTTTCTATCTACATCTAGAGCTCAATCAAAATCCACATAACCATCTATATGCACTAAGCATTGGTCCCTTGAAACATCACTAGGATAGAAAATCAACTATTTAAAACTACTTTACGAATAACTAAGTCTCTCTTCATTGCATCACAATTTTCACATCCAAAATTAGTGACTCAATACTACCCCTAATTGCGTAATGCGTGTCATTGTTTATGCCACAACATATATTAAAATAGTAACTACATTGACATTAGACAAAAGTGTCCTCCATTTCTATTAGTGTTGTAGTACACTGCTAAGCTAATAACATAGTTTCTATAGAAATAAAAAGTACCATTGGTCTTGAATATGTAGTAGAAAGTTTACAAAATTTTGCTCAACTAAAGCATTATATTTTCTCTATATCTCCTAATTTCACCTCCTTCTATATATTTTGTATCTATGGTCATATAAAATTGCACTAAAATTTGAGATTTTAAATCATAAAGTGCATCATTATTATTACCAAACGATATTATATCTCTACATATTAAGTGTTGACAAAAAAATGATGAGCATCCTACATGGAATATATACAATGATCTAACTTGGATCTTAGAAATCATAACCCAAATAGAAAAGGGTTGAACTTTTGGTATCACATCCTAGGAGATTCTAGGAGACTATATAAATAAACTTTTTAATTCGAAAACTAACTAATTTTGACCTTTTTGAAATGAATGGTCTATTTGTATTCTACAGATCCCCTTCTTTGATTCACCATGTAGGAATCTATTTTGACATCTAACTATTCTATTTATTAATGAAAATCTACCACTATGTATAGTATTAACCTATTAGGGGTTAACTCAGAAAATAGGAAAAGATTGTTAACAAAATTTATTGTATTGATATAGAAATCCATTTTCATAACTAATCTTTCCTTATGCTTTTCAATATTCACATCTAAGGTAATATTTTATTTTGAGCACAAATTTATATCCAATGTTTATTTTCCCATGCATAAAAATTAACAATTCCTCATCTAGATTCAATCTCCAACATTCTTTATCTTCCATCACTATTGCCTCCTTTGTACTTTTATGCTCTTCAATGCTAGAAAATAAATATGATTAAAATTATATTGACTATAATTATATATATCTAGTTTCCTTCTTTTTGAGGTGAACCTCCTTCTATTATGAGGTGGATTTTCTTCCCTGTGTTTTAAACTCTCAAAACCTCCCCTCTTCATTAGATCCATCATCAACTTCTTGTTCATTTTTTTTTCAAATTTTTTGATATTGAGTAGTAGTTAAATGCACCACATCTTCTAAACCTCTTCTTGATGCATCGTTTAGGTCAAGAATTTTTAGAAAATAACATTCCTAACATGTAAAAAAAAAATTCTAACCATAGTCTCTTCAAGTGAAATATCCCAATTTTGATACTCTAATGATTTTTTAATTAATTACAATAAATGTTCTTTTATTTCGACACAAATATTTTATTATAATACTATAATGATTTGGACATATTAAAACATTATATATTTTATTTCTAGTTAACGAAGAAAAACCAATTAGCTAACTAATAAATAACACCAATAGGGGCCATGATATCACGAGTGAATAAAAGGGAAGGGAGGTGGAGGGGATCCTACATTTCACAAGATCCCAAGCCACCTTTATTAAAATATTTTTTATGAAAAAATATTTCTAAAACTTACCATATATTTTCCTTTTGACTTTCCCAAAGACAATCATTGCATTTGTGTAAGGAGGTTTGAAGGAAGTTCATTTAGCATGGTTAGAGAGTAGAATAAAGTACCATATGACTGAATGATGTCGTACACTACTTGGGGAACGGTAGTTGAGAGAATAGTTTCCTCAACTTATGACGGTATGGAAAGGGTATAATATGTTTAAGGAAATGAGAGGAATACAAATATGTAGGGTAAAAACACGGAATCAAAGAGAAGGAAAGTGTGCATATGTTGAAAAAATATAGTGAAATATCACACCAATATAGTGAAATAGCACACCAATCATTTCCTATGATTAATTTCGACCAAGAAAATGCTAGATCAACCTTTTAGAAAAACAAAACATTAGGTGAATTCACTAGAGCAATAGGACTATGACTGGGACCTCATTGGATGCACGGTAAATATAAATATAAAGAGGCTACTCCCAAGGATTTAGTAGAGAAGGGAGCTCACTCTTATACTATTGAGAGCCAACAAAAGGGGTGCTTGAGATTCACTTGTGTCATTGTGAGCTCAACAAAGTGATTTCCTAGTGGGTAAATATTTGTGTGAGGTAAAGATACTATCCAAAGATTGTTTTGGGTTTTCATTATCCCTAGAAATATTATGGTTTACTAAAGGGGTAACATATTATAGAAATAAGATGCATAATAGCACTATCAATTTGGTGGATGCATAATAGCACTATCAATTTGGTGGGATATGTGATTTCCTAGTGGGTAAATATTTGTGTGAGGTAAAGATACCATCCAAAGATTGTTTTGGGTTTTCATTATCCCTAGAAATATTATGGTTTAGTAAAGGGGTGACATATTATAGAAATAAGATGCATAATAGCACTATCAATTTGGTGGATGCATAATAGCACTATCAATTTGGTGGGATATTAGTCCCTCCTGGATAAGTGAGTAGAAATTGGTTGCAAATAGATAAGCATCTCATAGTTATTTATAAAAACACCCACTTAACACCTTTGAGAACTATTGTTCCATGCTCTAGAATAATTATTTCATCGAAAAACTTAACACCATTCATCTAATTAACTAAAATATATTAGACTAGAGCATGACCATTAGTTCTTCAACATGATCTTTTATGATGGCTTGTGTTTAAGATAAATTTTACATGTCATTTTGTTATTTTGAACCATCACGATAGACTATTCTTAGACTATTCTTAGAGTGAGGAGCTTATTTAAATGTGACTCTTTCGTAGTATACCTTGTGTTGGAATATCTAATTCCTACTTGTCTCTAGTTGTGATTCTCACTAAGTAAAAGAGTTTGTTTCTAATATTTAAGATCTATTTTCTAGTTTGGTGTGTGATTGAGAGATTTCCTCAACCAAAAATTTGAGTGTCTAAAATAATCTCCTTATCTTAAAACAACAATTTGTACCTATGTAATTGTATTTGATTAATAATAGAAATCTAGGTTCTCAGTTTTTAAGTTGGTACCAGAGCCCTTGAGGGTCTAGCCCTTCGTAGGCTTGGCCATCTTGTGCCGAAAAAATAAAGAGTTTAGTTTGTCATCATTTTTTTTTCGATTTGTTTAAATGCAACTCATTGAAATCGTTGAGCGTGGTGAGCAGCTGAAGGAGAATGGCCGGTTGTGCTGGTGACCTGTGCTCCGTGCTGGTGAGGTGCTAAGTGTGCGCAACAAGTGAACTAGTGATGTGTGCAGCCAGTGGTTCAGGGAGCCATAAAGCAGCCATCCAATTTGTACTCAGTTTTTTAGTGAACGGGTACTAGCGGAGTAACATGGGCCACCCAGATGTGAACTACCAATCCTCCTCTCAAGGAGCAAGTAGAGGGTGCGAGCTAAAGAAGTAAGTTGCCTAAGCATTAATTGTATGTTCCTGGTTCATGGGATGCATAACACCAGCGAGGAGAGGAGATCCAACATGCTTGCCATATCACGGTGTATTTATGATGAGATCGGCACTTACAATCCTTCAAATATGTAGCAGAAACGAATTACTCGCTCAGAGCTCAGCCACAGAAATTCGAAGTAGGTGCCAAAAGCCTGAGAACCATTTTTCACACCAATAGAATATCGCTTCCTGTTGTTGCTCACCTTCAGTACAGTTCGTGGTAATCTATAAAACACTAACATTGAGAGCCTTGGTTGCATGGTTGAGGGTGATCTGTTAAAACCCAGAACATGGTTACAGGTAATCTAACAAAACCCGAGTTAACAAGGATGGAGGGGCATTTACAGGTACAGGTATAGGTGTGCAGCGATAATGATTGATAGAACCATGTATGTGAAGGACATCCTAAACGACTGGTGGGTGCAGTGGTTGACACCCATGCATTTCGATAGATGGTTGTTCCTTTATATGGACATCAACATATTCTTTTTGGTATTTGACCAGAACTAAATTTCGCAAACTAATATTGAGACAAGCACTCATTAAGGGGGAGTGTTGGAATATCTAATTCCTAATTGTCTCTAGTTGTGATTCTCACTAAGTAAAGGAGTCTGTTCCTAATATTTAGAATCTATTCCCTAGTTTGGTATGTGGTTAAGAAATTTCCTCAACCAATTGAGTGTCTAAAATAATCTCCCTATCTTTGATACAACAATTTGTATATATATAATTGTATTTGATTAATAATAAAAATCTAGATTCTCAGTTTTTAAGTCCTTGAATACATCATTTTCCCTTCTCTATGTTCAAAAAGAGATTTTGTATACAAGGCCATTATGTATGTGGTCGTTCATATCAAATAAATTGTTGATTTACCTTATGATGTAGAGGTACTCCTATAGGTAAGGGAAATTCATTATTTTGCTCGTCACCAATGGATCCAACCATATCTATCACATAAAGGAACCCTTCCAAAGTATTTAGAAAATACGGTGATTTCATTATATTCCTCCTTCAAACCATGAATAAGACAAATATTTAGTATGAGATATTATCACTCTACTTAGAAATGATCAAAGCTGTTACAATAATTGGGGATACTTTTGGTATCCTTTATAGTTGATCTGCTAAGATGACAATAATAATTTATGTCCTACCAAGATCACAATTAACATGCCACTTATATGGTTTTTCTAAAGTATAATCCCAAATTTAAAGATGAAAAAATTCACGCTATATCATCTTTGTTAGGATTTATGTCAGGTTACAATTAACATGCCACTTATATGGTTTTTCTAAAGTATAATCCCAAATTTAAAGATGAAAAAATTCACGCTATATCATCTTTGTTAGGATTTATGTCAGGTTAGGTATCGTAATAATTGATGTGAATATCTTACTCTCGGCTCAATGAACTAATGGTTTGTCACTAACCATCTATGTTAATGTGAAAATTCTATTACTATATACTTATAGTGAAAAGCATCCTAATAACAAAGCAAACTGTAAAATAAACTCTAAAACTGTGTAATACTTAAAATATACCTCTAGATTTACAAAAAAATGTTAATGGAAAACCAAAAAAGAGAATCTGAAAATAAATGATAAACATTATACAAATGACCTAATGAAAAGACTAGTTTTTATTTTGTCAATCAAAATAACACCTGTGGAGAATTATTGACTAACATAGGTTTATAAATTCTTCCTCCATGGGAGGGTTTTTTTATGTCCCTACACTGCAAGTCATTGATTTTCTCTCTATTTTTAAATGTGAAATGTGAAAAAATGGTAGAATTAAAGGTGGAGAGCTTGAATGCTACAAAATCATAATGATGACGATGATAGTGATCATGTGTCACTAGTGAGCGAAAAATTATCTATTTATAATAAAATGCTAGATTTAATAATCAAATAGAATATTTGGTTGACAATATCAAGATCGAACTATTATGAATTTTTTGTTATTTTTGAGAAGAAAATATTATTGAAAGGGCCAATAGTATTTATTTTCTTAAATAAGTCAAAAAATATTGATTAATTGAGCTAATTAAGAAAAGTGGGTGAAATACCTAATAAATGAAAATTACTCATTAATTATCTCTAGGAGATCACCTCAAAATAAGTTAGAAATAATTACTAAATAATGATTTACTAATTATGTCATAGGAAAAAAGTGTACTGATTAACAAATGATAAATAAATAAATATTGATTTACTTATTAATGGGTGATATAGTCAAAATGGGTTTGAAATAATTACTCAAGGGAAAAAAGTTAAATGATTAAAGAAAAAGGTAGAATGATTAGGGAATAGTAAATAAATAACATTTATTTAGTTATTCCTATTGAAAATATTTTTAATCATTTTCATAAAATGGACAAATATGAAAATAAAATGAAATTAATTAAATGGATTTATGCATTATTTTCAAGTGGATAAATTATTAAATGGAAATAACTTAGGAAAATTAGTTCTCTAAATTATTTGATAAGTTGAAAGTGGGTTTTAATGTGTAAAACTCATACTACATGATGCATTTCAATCACCCTAGTGAAAAATAACTAGGTGGTCAGTTTGTGGGTGACAACAGTCTTCCATGATTGGCTTCTTTATATTCCTATATAGTTATCCCAATATCAAGTAAGAATTATTTTCCTTGTCAATAATAAGATGCACTATGTCCTCTTGAACCACCTCTAGACACACTCACCTTCTTTAGGTCACTTTGTATCCTTTAGATAAGCATTTGGTGTAATGATAATAATACTAGGTCCTAGGAAATGTCGTGTTTTGTGTGTATCTATAGTCTTAGGTGGTGTTAATGATGAAGTAGAGTCTATGTATTTCACTTCAACAATAAAAATGATATAGTATATAATTTATGATTATAATTCGAAGAGATTTTATGGGTGCCACACCATTTCCTTATATCTTTTGGATTATCTTCCTTGTTTACATGACGCTTCAAATAATTTCCTTGAATTTAGTTAATGTATTTGATTAGCCCTCATGTGAAAAAAGAATGAGATGATGGATAATTCTTCCCATACTCTTTAACAACTTCCAACTACTAACACATCATGTTCAAGTGGCCACTTTGGAGGCATCACCCCCTTCATGGTACAAGTTCGTTTTGATATTCATATATTTGAAGGCTAGAAAAGTGTAGATGCTCTAGATAAATAGTTAGTCTACTAGAAGGGTATTTTTATATCTATAATTTTTACAATATAGAAAAATTTACCTTTGCACCCCTTAATACTATCCCCCATATCAAGGATTCTTGGGATACTTACTCTGAGAATAAGACCATAGATGAATTCATAAATTTTGTAGTAGTACCTAGTTGGGGCTCTTTCAAAGATTGCATTAAGGAACAATATCAACCTGTTCGAAGATATGACGTACATGATATAGAAAATATTGTGAGAAGAGAGGGAGAAAAAAATGTTAGAGTTCACAAGTATCTTCCATAGCTTCAAGATGGGTATCAAATATTTTGATTGAAATATGGTGTTCATGTACCATGGTACTTTACATAGATAAATATAGATAGAGATGGATTTTCTAGACATCTCCTCATTAATAACAACATACTGATATGTAGTCAAAATTAAAAAGAAATTTAAACAAAATAAGTGAGTGTTTGGATGTACAAACACCTCATAGTAGAATTAAGGCAACGGTAGCCTCAACCTACTGTAAAAAGGATAGATCTACGGTGGACCACCCTGGGACAACCCTTTTAAGCCATAAACAAAAAAGGGTAATCGAAAGCCAAATAAATACATTGGTAAGGGGTGTGAGTTCTATAAGATCCCTTGGCATAACATTGATGCATGTTGCTCAATGTAGTCATTGGTGGCTAACATAAAATCCTCAACTCAAATGCATGTTCTAACTCTGAATCAAATCTAGACAAGGGGAAGTAGATCATTGACATAGAAATCGGTGCCACCATCACTACCACTAAGGTCCAACCAAGTGAACATGAAGAACTAGAGGAATGTGAGCATATTTCTCACTTGTAGATGTGAGTAAAGGATGCTATACCGCACTTCATTATTGATTAAAAAATGTTAAAATAACTTCATTTATTAAACATTTAAGTATTAATGGATGATAATGGGATAATTAACGAATAAATGATTGTATTTATATATTATATATAATATTAATATTAATATATAGATATATATATATTAATATATATATATAGATATATATATATATAATTGCTTATAACCTTTATAACCTTTTTTTCATGAAATAGTTAATATGATTCAGGATTTATATTAGGGATTGCATTATTTTTTTAATTATTTGATATAATTTGTCTTTTATAATATATTATTTTAATCTACTTAAATGAATTACTAAATTGATAAGTCTCTATTCTAACTGCTTTTTTTAAATAAATACTCTTTTTTTGGTCCTAATATGGAATTGTTTTCCACTTGATCACTTTCACTTGTCATATTTATGATAAACTATATGATTTCCATTCATCCCTTTCACTTGTAATATTTTTGCTAAGCCATATGATTTCTGTCGATTTATTCCATTTTCTTATAGCCACAATTTTTTATATTTGAATGTTGGGAAAGGATTGTACCAAAATTTATCGATGCATTCTGATGAGGTTTCATGTGCAAATAATTTCATTCATTTATATCAAGCTTGACCCATTTTTGTGGAACATTTGTTATTGATAGAAACAACAAGATCATGGAATTTGTATTCCAACTGTAGGCAACAACCATGAAGGCCACGCGATAACCCTACTATTTTTCGGCTTTGGACACAATTTTATATTATTCCTAATGGTGGGTCAAAAGAGTTTGAAACCTTTTGTTGGAGTGAGTCTCTTTTATACAGGTGATTTCATGACATTTATATTTATATACAGGTTCTGATTAAAAGTATCATTCATAATTGGTATCATTCATAATTGGAGGAATTTGAGATATCGTGCTTGGCATGTTAACCAAGGCCCTTTACTGGATGGAGGTGATGAAGAAGATGTTGAGCCCCTTGAACATGAACAAAATGTTGATCAAGACTTGGAAGAGTAGCAAATTTTTTCCTAGATAGTTCCTTTAAGAAATGTAAGTATTTTGGACCTTCACAATCTTGGTAGAAGGGACTTCGATATTCATTACAATTAGTACGAATCATTACAATTAGTAGGAATAAATGGTCCCAAATGATCATTTGGAAAAAGGGATCCATTTTATAAAGGATGCTCAGTATACAAGTTCTTTCAATGGGAGCTTGGTTATGAAGGAATTTTGGTCGCCTTTCTGTCTATGAGGAAAACAGCTCGCTAATTTTGAGATTGCTTTTTGGCACTTTGTTAACAGTGGGGATGTTGGTGGTTTGAAAATTATTATTCAAGGTACTTATATAACTAGGGAGTCTTCACTCATTCATTATATTTCTCATGCTCTTTCAACTTCATCAACGGATGACAAAATTCCATTGTTATTGCTCGCTCCAACTGGTATAAATTCTCTTAACATTCATGGAAAAACAATACATTTTTCCTTGAAAAATCCTATGAAAAATATGAAACCGTTATCCATATAGAGTCTCACAATCTTTCGAGAAGAAATGAGGCATATTTGCTATATATTGATTGATGAGATGAGGTTTATATGTCCAAGGATTTTCGTACATATAGATTCTCGTTGACGAGAAGATTTTTTTGAAAAGAAATATTGTCCTCTTGGTGGTAGGTATATCATTATTGTCATTGAACTTGGCTAGTTGCCTCGTGTCACGATAAACTCTTGTATGCAAGTAGAACAAATGGGAACTTTTTGTGGGATACCTTCAACATTATTGTGAATTTGGACAAAATATATAGGTAACAAGGAGACGATCTGAGACAGGCGTATTTTCGTAACCTTTTAACCAATATATGAAATGTGGAGCCTTTTCTTGTTGACTAGAATCTTCTTATGACACATGTTGATAGTTGTGTGGATCAACAAGATTTTTTCTTATTGATTCTTCTATTCGCTTGTTTGCAATAAATAATCTTGTCAATTTGCAAAATCAGAAGATGCTTAAATCATTAGATTGTCTTACTGCAAGGTGTGTTACTAAACACACTAAAAGAACATAATTTGGTGGCAATGATGATGATGTGTTCGAGCATGAAGTGTTTTTATGGCATGGAGAGCATATAATGTTAAGGTGTAATTTGTGGTTTGAGACTAGTTTGTTTAATGGTTCACTTATATATTAAAAATATTTTCTATGTACTTGGTTTGAATCCACCGCAACTTCTACAATTCGCTATAGCTATTTTTGAAAAGTAAAATGATGTTCCCTTTCATAACAACTACCCTAATGTTGTGCCGATTGTGCTTGCTATTAGGGTAAATATTAGACATATGCCATTGAAAATGTAATGGGTGTTTACAATTCATAAATCACACGGAACGAATTTGCAACAAGCCACTATAGATGTTGGAGACAACAAGAAGCAGGGTTTGATGTTTATAGCTATATCAAGAGTGAATTCGTTAGATGGTTTGCATATTTCACCACCTTTTTTCTTTTCAACATTATCCTAAAATGTAAGACAATGCATATGTTGCACTTACAAAGAAAGAGTAGGAATAATTGAAGTCGATATCATTTTCATGATATGTGTCTTAATTAGAGCTCAGTATTTTGGCATCTCTTTTACAAAACAATTATATGTGTCTTAATTAGAGCTCAGTATTTTGGCATCTCTTTCACAAAACAATTATTTGTTGTGTGTAGTTATTGTTGTTTCTTACAATTAGTTATTTGTATTGACAATGATAGGTTCTTCGTTCTTCTTGTTGATGATTCCAATTGATTTATTGATTGGTAAAGTAGGTAAATGTACCATTTGGAAGTATTTGCATGCGTAAATAGTTTCTTTTGTGGTCATGTTGTTGTTTGCTTGGTTGAATTGTACCTATTTGTTTTTCGTTATTTTGAATTCTTTTACTTTTATGTCTCATAATTCTTTTGTGGATTTAACATGAAAGAACCAAGAACATATATTTGTTTATGTTTCTCTATGTTTGCAGGTACTTATTTCAATTGCATCTTTATGTCAATGAAATGTAGATATGGAAAACAATGATGGTCTACATTACATGTCATTAATTGCATATATTCTAGAAACCATTAGTTTTGTTACCTATATTCGCATAAGGTTTGATAGAAGACATGGCTTGAAGGAAAACAAGAATGGACTGGTTTGAAAGCGTGAGGTATCACTATCATTATCCTATTGATGTGAATCAGTGTTGCTTCTGTCACTCCTCTAGCCGCTCTAGGTGTGTTTTGGATAAGGTTGACATAAAAGAATTGTACAATGATGGTCTACATTACATTTCATCAATTACATATATTGTAGAAACCATTAGTTTTGTTACCTATATTCGCATAAGGTTTGATAGAAGACATGGCTTGAAGGAAAACAAGAATGGACTCGCTTGAAAGTGTGAGGTATCACTATCATTATCCTATTGATTTGAACCAGTGTTGCTTCTGTCACCGCTCTAGCCACTCTAGGTGTGTTTTGGATAAGGCTGACATAAACGAATTGTGTTCTCGTGTTGAAAGTTCGATTTTGTTGTGGGAACTAAAATATATCTCATTAAAAATATAATTTTTATTTTTTTCAATGTCAGTAAATTCAATGGATTTGTCATTTCTTTTTGTCACATTGCAACAAAAATTCTCACAATAACCCTTTGTCGACCATTCTCAACGATTATTAGCAATTGCCAACAATGATCAATCATGCTCAAATTTATTTTTTATTCATTACCTTATTATTCTACGTATATTTTTCCTATAATTATTATTAAATCGAAATTTATATATATATATATAATTTATATGTGCTTTGATTAATATTATTATTATTTATGAAGTATTGAAAAGCTAATATTAATACTTTTTATATATAACTATATAAAAGTATTAATATTATATTTTCAATAGTTAATATATAAAATAATATTAGTGAAAACACACATCATATTAATTATAATTAATTTACATATTAATAATTTATTATTATTATTATTATATTATTAAATACTAATAATTATTGTTATTATTTATTATTATTATTTATATCATTAATTATTATATATTATTATTCTTTAAATATTTCTATTATTTCTTTATATATTTTCTTTCAAAATATGTTTATTGGTGTTTATCAATTAAATTTAGTTGTGCTAGTTGATATTAGTTTATCTTTCATAGTATTTTATTTTAATTTACTTATAAATATTTATTTTAACAAAGTTTATAAATAAATGATTTTTTTTTTCCCTGAGGTGTAATTGTTTTCTGCTTGATCACTTTCCCTGGTCATAATTACGCTAAACTTCTATTGATCCATTCGACTTCTCATATTTTTGCTAAGCGATATCATTTCCGTTGATTTCTTTCATTTTCTTTTTTATAATTAGAATGTAAACATGTTTGGATTGGTTGGATAATTGTGTATACTTATGTTCCTCTATGAGACTAGTTGTGATTACTGACTGATCATGGCGCTTGTTACTTTAACGTCAATGTATCTTTTCTGCATCTTGTGGACGATGTAATACCATTTTCTTTTCTACAAGAAAACTCTCGTTAAATTATTTTCGTGGACGGAAGAAGGGGTTTCACCTTAATTGAAGGTTTCCAATGCAATATGAAGAGGACTTTGCCTCGATTCCATATTCTACGAAGATGGGGAGTCAGACGCACACATATTGAGGTTTTTTTCTCTAGCTAGAGAATGGTTCACTTACTCGCCATATAAAAGATGTGAATGAAGAAACTCTCATCGCAAGTTGTATCTCACCACGATGGGAGGAAATATAATGGCCTTATTTAGGTCTAATAAACTCTCATCGCAAGTTGTATCTTACCACGATGGGAGAAAACTAAAGAACGTATTAACATGGGTGAGCTAACGACTATCCAAGAAGGCATTTGACATGCTCAATTAGCGTCGAACCAATAATAAGCAAGATTTTTTCTTTAATCGTATGCATGTGTTAAAGCTAATTCTACAATTTAAAGAATTTGTCATTCCATTTATGAAATAGGAAGTGTCCCATGTAGACATAACTATATAAATGTAACTAGCAATTGCACTAGCTGTTGCAAGGGAAACACCATAAGACATAAATTAATTCAATCATGAGATATAAAAAATCACTAAATATAAATGAGTTAGTCATTATAGATGAGGTAGTCATTTCACGGCATTAAGAATATTCATAAAAAATCGTTAAGAATACTCATAAAAAAAAAAATTTGAGGCAAACTTCTCTCCAATATTTATGAGCATAGAAACAAATTTCTAAAACATAATTACTTCATGAATAGCTCTTGCAAAAGTATTGAAACAAAAGTGAAATCTTATAGTGGAGCACCAATTATTTAGAAAACTATGGTGACATATTTTCCCTTCACAAGGAAATGATTGACTTAGAAATATTTAAGAAGAAACAAAGGATTTCACAAATTATTAGACCTACAAACTCTAATAGATGTTGAAAAAAATTCGAACCAACCCAAGGTTTTATCACCTAAAAAATATGACAGAATTCTTTTTTAACCTCAATATGGAAACAATCATATATATGACTTTGTTGGAGAAAAATTTAATCTCACTTAGAGCTAAAAACATAGTACAATAAAAGTGAAGGAAGGAAGAAGAGGATGTTGTAATGAAGACCTATTTTAGTTTTCAGAAAATTGTGAATGAACCAATGTTTGGTTTTAGGAGAAAGTGAAACTCCTTTATCACAGTCTGAATGATCTAGTTATCTTATATGGATGTGAAGTGTAGGGTTGTAGCATTTCTAGAGAATTAGAGAGGAATTGAAAAAAGGAGAAGTGTTTTATAACTTATAATCTTGATATTAAAAGGAATATGCCATATCTCATCCCCTTTAAAATCAATCTCCATTGAAAGTATGGTTTTGAGTAGGAACCTTATGTACAATCAAAATACAATCAACATGAGAAATGAGAGGTTTCTTAAGATTGCTTCAAAATTTAGTCAGGTTAGCACATAGTTGCTAATCCTTTGAAAAACCATCCTGAATAAAATGAGGTAGTCATTTCACAAACTATTGATACCATTAATAATACTCATCAAAAATAGAAATATGCCACTAAAAATACTCATCAAAAGTAGAAAAATAAGGAAACTTCTCTCTAATATTTATGAGCATATCTATTACATTTAAACTCAATCATTTTAAATTTATATAAAATCTATTAAAATTTATAAGCCATTTAAAGAAATATAGTATTACTTATTTTATTTTAAAATATTTGTAAGTGCAAAATTCAAAAAAAAAATGAAGTTAAAGAAAGGTCATTATTATAAACATTATGGCTGGTTTCCTCTCTTTTCTACACCAATATAATATTTTCCATAGCTTATCATTATCTGCTCTATCTTTTCTTAATATCTAATTTCTTTTTTCTCTACATCGTTGAGTCACATCATGCTGCATGAATCTGGGCCCTTCTTCGTGCACTCATGAGCATCTCTTTCGCCTGCTACATTGCCCGTGCCAAGACATTGTTGTTTTCTTAATGGAAGAATAGAAACACCAATTTTCTTTTTGGTAGAGTTTCTTTTAAAGATCTGGCCAAGATCTAGGGCTTCAGCTTAGATAACGCTTCACTATTGTTGTGCAGGATCTGCGCAAGTCCCTATCCTCCACAAATTTACACAACCTGAAGTATTTCTAATATTAATATCTGCAAAAATACACCTCCATAGATCCACTCATTTACTACGCGTAATAATTTATAGTTGTATAGTGATAAACAGATTATAGAGCAAAATATTGAAGTAAAGGATGACTTAAAATACAAAAGAATGACCATACGCAAAATTTAACACATTCTGCTTGAGGGGAACCACTATTATCTGTCATATCGACAATGACGAAACTCGAGGACTCATTTGTAGATGCCTCAGGTGGACTGGAAGAAGTTACTTGGCGCTCAGTGTTCTGTACCGCCTTCACAAGAGATGGTTCCTGAAGTGCAACACTAAGAGTCGTATTTTCTTTTAGTACTTTACCATGTTTAGAGCCAATATTACAATCTAGGGTTGAGTAGCTTAACCTTAAATTGGATAGAACTTCCAATTGAAGCATAAGACTTTTTTAGTGCATCTTGGATTACAACTGAAGTTTCATGAGCAGGTGGCCATCATTGTGAACTGCAACAGGAAGATGGTCAGTTGTTGATTCTTTCTTGTCAGCTGAACCATCGGGAATTTCCCTCTCCTACATGTGATTATGTTCCTCCTCAACAACAAGCTCCTCCACCAGTGTCATGGATTGCTCAATCACACCATTCTCAGCTACTAGTTCAAACCCCACAACTATACAGGGAACAATCAAACAAATTCTTTGAAGAAATACACAGAACAATGCTAAACTTTACAATCAAACAAATTCTTTGAAGAAATACACAGAACAATAATGAACTTTTAGAAATGGCTGTCGCAAGTCTAAAAATCAAAATACAATATGATCATTTTACCTGGCTCAGGTCAGGTACTAATTTGGTTGCATGGTATGCTAGCCAATTATCAACGCTAAATCTAAGCATGATCATTTACCAGTGATCTTATACAATTATAGTGTGAAATACCATGCGAGTGTATTAGCGAGAGTCAAATGCTTGATCATATTCAACCGTTATTTTCAATTATTCATTAACTTCTTTCGGTTTTGCGTCTGTTAGCACCTACTGCCTTAGGTTGAAAGAAGGAAAAATTCAGGGTAACCACAAACCACGCTCAGTCTGGTAGCTAGCCCTACCAGAATAGGAGAGGGCTCTCTGCGAGTCACACTCAATGGATAGATGAACGAAATAGCCTGAGATGACTTACAGTGAACTATTTATCTTAGGCTAGTAAGTGAATACGAATAAAAGAAATGATTTTTATGAATGACTGTGTTTCTGGGATGGTATGGGACCAATGAACCTCAACGAACAGAGAACTTAATACAAAGACATGGATTACTTCGTGAGGCAAGATAGGTGGAAAGCCTAGCAATTCATTTTAAGATAGTTCAGAATGGAGAGATTGATTAAGAGGATGAAAGGGGCATGGACAACATGAATCCTTTTCAATAGAAGAATGAACACTGAACCTAAAATTTTCCCACAAGCAAAGTAATAAAATTGAATTCTACCTTAGCTCACTTAGAAAATTTCACTAGAAATGAATATGAAATGAACTATGAAACATAACAAGATACATATAAAACATAAGAGACACATTTGCTACACTCAAAACCACATGAATCTCATGAAACAAAGCCACTGCCTTTCATTAATCCTCTGTAAAAAATATACAATGCAGAAACATAGTTTCTTTCCCATAGTCTCCCAGAAGTTACAAGCCAACCAACCCTTTACAAATAGTTTGCATACAATATATAGAATGTGCCATGAAGAGATAGAACACCCAAGGGTTGGGGAGTTACTCGAATCATTACAAAATGAAGGTGGAGAGCCAAGCATCAGCTACAGGTGTAGCGCCTCAAACATGGAAAATGGCTTGGGCGACACTTTGCCTTGCTTTGCCACTTGGATAGATGCCCATCTGGAATGAAAATACATTAAATGTTTCCTTTGGTGCCAAAAAAGTGAAGTGTAGATGAGAAGGCCCACTTATGAAAAGTTAGGAAGCGAAATTTCGTGAAACAGAGGCAAATTGGGCCTTTTTTTCTATATGCGCCGCGCCGTTTTCTGTATGCGCCACGTCAATTTGAGGCCAGTTTTAAGGCACTTGCAGGAGTCCAAAATGTGCCCAAGTGTGCTTGTTGGAAATCATGTCTTGTCTACTTTTGAACCCAAGTGGAATTATTGAATTTGGAGCTCATTTTCCCCTCCAAATCTTCATTCTCCCAAGACTACTTCCTGTGTGTCAAAATAGGGGCAGTGAGGCCATTTTTTAGGTGTTTTTGACCTCCTGGAGACTCAAATCATGCCCAAATTTCTTGCCCGAGTGCTAGTAGTCATGATTGTGCCCACTGAATCAAAAAATTCAAACCATTTCTCATTTGGAGCTCCCAATCCTACTCGTCGCGCCGGTGGCACGACGCGTATAGAAAAAAAGTTTGTGTTTGTGCCAAAAAATTTCCATGTGACCAAAATTGTCCCAAATTTCTTGGAATTGGGGCTGGGGGTTCCCTAAGAGGCACTATTCTAGGCCACAGAAGCTTCGGCCAAGATTCGAAGCCTATCTTGCTCTTTTGCCTCCTTTGTTGCTCTGCTCAGTTTCGCCTTCAAGTTCCTTATTCGGGGCTTTGCGCTCATGTTATGTGCCCTGTAATGACAAGCCATCCTCGTCAGTATGGTTTTCTCTCTATTAGCCTTCTTCGGCAATCTCTCAAGGTGTGGATTGACCCGCTCTAACCAGGACTCATGTTCGTTGTCGATCTCTTGCTCCAAGGTAGTGAGCTCGATCCTCCTTTGTTGGGCAGCTTGTCAATTCTCACGGATGCTTTGCAGCTCCATGATTGCCTGCTGGTCCTCAAGCTTCTTGTTCCTCTGCTCCAAATACTTGATGATCCATCTGGCCCTCTCCACATTGAGTATCAAGTCTTGGATCTTCGTGTCCTGCTCCTGAATGGTCATCCTAAGTCGGGCGTTCTCCGCCTCTACCTCATCATTCTGAATGAGGATGACATCAGTATCCTGTACACCTGATGGCTCCTCATCATGCACGAGTTTCTTGCCCTTGTCCGGTACCTATGTCGCTAATGCCGGAAGTGAGGCCCCTTCCCCTGTGGGTGGAGATAACACTCGCTTTGCTACTATAAACAAGTGCCTACTGCCTATCTGATATGTAACAAAAACTGGCATGGTAGTGGTCTCATGGTGCTCATGCTAATGAGAAGGACCACCCATCTCCTGCTCTAGCTCTGATTGTATCTGTGATGTGCTGAAGAAGTCATGGGAGATGAAGTCCTCCCAAGCAACGCCCTGCAATCCCAACTGATGATCTACCAAAATCTGGATAAGAGCAAAGTGAAACACACTGTTAAGCTACTACTGAGGCGTCTTATGCAGCATGAACATGTTCATCCTCTCTATGTTCCTACATATGAAAATTGGGAGGTTCATCATCCTCACCCTAGTAAAGTGCATGATTAACCGGATGTGATAGGCATATAGTCAAGAAAACCTCCCTTCACAGCTGAAGTATTTCATGATCAATCTCATGAGGGGAGCATACTCATCTTTCAAGTATCTGAAGGGAAAGACTCTTGTGAGGTGACTCAAGAATCTGGCTTTGATGTAAGGCTCATAGTGTTGCCTATCCACCTTCTTCTTCTTATGCCACTATTCTCCAACATTTAGTATACCTGTTGCCACTGATATAGCTTCGGGTCTCAATGTTAAAGTGACCCCGACCAAGATACACTGACCTCCATGTAGATGAAGCACAAATAGATGGGCCAACTCATGATGAACTCTAACATTTGCCACTCTTTGACAAAATTTAAAACATGCTAGGTGTTGGAAACATGACATGGCAAGAGGGCATGCTTGTAATTCAGTGAGGGTAGTGGGCTCATCCCTGACATGTTTTCCACTCTTGTGATATCTCTTGGGATCCTGCTCTTCTGAGGAAGAGTCACTTTGTGTTTCCATCTCATACTCTGATGAATGTTGTGATGTCATGACTGCAGTATGGACTGTGATTAGGCTACCCTTTGATGATGGTGTGAGGCTGGGTGCCTTTGTAATATCAGTTACCAAGGGGAACAATGAAACAGGGAGTATTAGGAAGGGAGTGATGTGATGGGAATAGGGGTTATAGGGAGAAATTTGTTAGGTATATGGGAGGATTTTGGGTTTTTGAGAGGGCAGGGTTTGGGGTTTCAACAAGGTAGGGTTTGGGGTGTCATGTTGACCAAATAGTGGAAGGATAGGGGAGAGGGTTTGGTAGAAGTTTAGGGCAGGGATTTTAAGAAACGTGAGAGAGGGAGGATGGGAAAAATGATAGGTGAGGGGAAAATGATGGGTGGAATGAAACCTTGGCACTAACAACACATTTTAACAACCCTAGCCATCATGTTTCTTGGTGATTTCTTATGGTTGATTTTATTGAATTTGGTTGCATTCAAACATCTCTATAAACACCATATCATTGACAAATTTTGATGAGCAAGGGATGTTGTAAGGCCTACCTCTCAATTTGATAGGCTTCACCAAATTTTGGAAGTGATTGGGCACTTGTTTCGACCCTTTGTCTGTGTGCGCTGCGCGCAAAGCCCAGTGCACCACGCCCTGGGTATGTGCGTGCCTTTGTAAAATTTCAACTACGGGTAGGCTCTATGTGTGCCACACCCTCTGTGTGCACCGTGCCCCTGAGTATGTGCGCCGCGCCCTCTAAAACCGCCTTCAACTGACTCAAATGCTCACAATTGTACATTCACACCTTTGCAATGTTTCTCCAAGTCTTGTAATAGCACAATGCCTTTGGTTTTGGTAAAACCTTGTATATATAGCCTTGGAAGAGATGGGTTTACATTTTTCTTCCTTGAAAACCCATTTTTCTAATGTTATGTTTTGGCACTTTTTCACTAACTTTAAAACACACGGATTTTCACTTTCCCTTTGAAATTTTAGCTCAAATGATGAAATTTTCGGCACTCTTTGTAGGCATTGCATGACAAGAAATTTGGCCATGGAAACCATCACTGCATCTAAAGAAATCAACTGACGACTCTTTTGAAATTTTTTTCATAAATGACACTGTTTGACTTTTCTTCAAAACAGAGTTTTGAAGAAGGGTCGAAGTCTATCCCAATGACAATGAATCTCTATGAACCATAACTGTGTAAGGGCCTCACTTTGGCCTGCATGTCTTTACTGGAGATGTTCAAAGACCAAATTGATGAATCCCTAGACCTAGACATATAAAATGACTTTTGTCCATTAAAGGACCAGACCTTGATTGTCATGGACTTTGATGATCATTGATAAAATACCTGAGCCAGCAGGAGCCAAACATGAGGGGGGATGACTACCATGACCTTCTCCGTCAGATTATGGCATGCCCCTAGTGAAATGCAGCTAGGTGAATGGAGTGGGACACCTAAAAATGAAATGCATAAAGAGTTTTGATCTCTAAGGGAGGACTGACCAGACTGACTCTAACATTGGATCCAATGGGGAATGGTAGCTCCCTGGAGGTGCCAAGAACAACAGATCTCTGGAAGAGCTAGACATTGCCTTCGTCTATTGGGCTATGGAGTCATCCTTTGACAAATAATATAGGAGTCTGACTCATTTATGAAACTGAAATGACGAAAAAACTGACTCAAACTTTGACATTGAAATGACTTAAAGGCTAACTTAACCAACTCTAACAAAACTGAAATACAATGGTATTTACAGTGATAGTGGAAGCAGTGTTAATAACTTAGAAATGGTACCACTTGAGCAGCCGAACATTGATCGGCCCTCCTGGACAATCTTCCCCATTCATTTCCTTAATAAGAAAGGCATTCTGCCCCCAATATGATGCAATCTTGAAGGGACATTTCCAGAGGTTCTTGAACTTACCGTGCTTGCCTTTCTCCTCATTCCGTGCATCCCACTTTAGCACCACATCATCCACTTGAAATTTATCCACCTTTTCCTTTCTGTCATAAATGTTCTTGATTTTCTCTTGCAATTTGGATGTGTTCTTGAAAACTTCTTCTCTTGTTTGCTGCAAGTGGACCATCTCATTCAACCTTCTCTACATGGGATCTTCTTCAATGTTGGCCTCCTGAAGAAGTTTGACAACCGGGGCAGCGAGAGAGGAAGGAAATACTGTATCAACTCCATAAACAAGCCGAAATGGTGACGTACCTATGGATTTTTTCTAACTGACCCGATCTACCGAATGCGCATTTACCAACCTCTTATGCCAGCTCTTCTTGTTTATTTCTAGCAGCTTCTTGATTATGTTGACCAATGATTTGTTTGAGGATTCCGCCAGTCCATTGCCTTGCGGATGATAGGCAGTTGAGTGACCCAAAATGATGTGATATTTATGACAAAACTCTACCATCCTTTTTTATTTTAAAGTTGCTGCGTTATCAGTGATTAGCTTATTCAGGCAACCAAAGCGAGACAAGATGTTATTTTCAAGGAATGAAATGATTACCGCATCTGTAGCTTGACTGGTGGGAATCGCCTCAATCCATTTCGTGAAATAATCTGTGGCTGTGAGGATCCATCTTTGTTGTCCAGAAGAAGCGGGATGAATTTCACCAATGAAATCCAATAACCATTGCTTGAAAGGGGCACTCACCTATATGGGCTTGAGTGCTAGAGGCTATAACTTCAACTTTCCTTCGAAAATCTAACACTTATGATAGCACTTTACCATCTTGTATACGTCAGCAAACAATGTTGGTCAATAGTACCCTGCTCTCAGAATTTTATTTGCTGTTGACTTCCAGAAAAGGTTACCACCACAGTCTCCTTGGTGGCAGTCCTCCATGACTTTCTTCGCTTCCTTTTCCACCAAACAATTTAACAAGATGCCACCGGGATATTTCCAATATAGTGCAGAATTAAGAATGCAAAACTTGGCAGCCTTCAACTTGAGTGTTCCTGCTTTGTTTCTAGTCATGCCGGGCAGTGGTGACAAATTTTTGAGCACATATATGATATCTGAATACCATGGAGAAAGAGAAAACATTTCAGATACCTGAATTGATGATTCTTCCTCATTCTCATCGGACAAAGCAGCAATCAGTTTTATGTCCAAGGCATGCAAGATCAGTTTTATGTCCAAGGCGTGCAAGTTTGATTTAGCCATTAGCTTCGCCAATACCTGTCCTTTCACGAGCTTTGTGGGCTTTATTTCCACATCATATTCCAACAAGGCTGCAATCCACTTGCCTCTTCTTCCTTCCAGATCAGTCTGCACTAAAGCATCCTTTACTGTAGCATTAGGAACATAGGCCAGAATGTGAGAATGTAGAATATACACCCGGAAATCTTTCAATGCCTTCACAAGTGCAAGGGATTACTTCTCAATGATGTACTTTAAAGATGCGTCTCTTATAGCTCTGCTGAAAAATGCAATGGGTCTTTCATGATCATCCCTCTTCTACAATAACACCGCTTCCATAGTATGCTTCGAAGCAAATGAAAACAATATGAAATCCTGCATATAGTCTGAGCTGACTAGAACTGGAGCTGAGGAAAGAGCCAATTTGACCAAAATGAATGATTTTACAGCCTCTTCCGTCCATTTCACTTGGTTGTCCTTCTTAAGCATGTTTGTCATCTCTCTTAGATGCTCAACAAGATTGGGTACAAAGCGGCGTAGGAAATTCATCTTACCATTGATCGATTGTATCTCTTTTTTATTCCGGGGCAGATCAATTTTCTGAATTTCTTGCACACGTGCTAGGTCAATACGGATGCCATCTTTTGAGATAATGTGCCCGAGTAGTTTTCCTTCTTCTATGGTGAACAAACTCTTCTTTGGATTCAGCGACAAGCCATATTTTCTGCACTTTAGGAAGACCGTTTTAAGATGGTGCATGTGCTCTTCATCAGATTTGGAAAGCACCATCAAATCATCCAAATACACCACCAAATAGGCATCCTTCTCATTTGCAAAAGTCAAGTCCATTGCCCTCTGAAATGTGGCACCCGCATTCTTCAAACCGAAAGGCATTTTAGCGTAATGAAAGGTTCCCCATGGAGTGGTGAAAGTTGTCTTGTCTCGGTCATCCTTATGGACAGAAACTTGGTTATATCTAGAATAACCATCAAGCAGTGACATATGAGATGCTCCCACTACTCGCTGAAGTATATGGTCCATTTTGGGCAGTGGATAGTTGTCCTTCAATGAAATTTTGTTGAGATTTCTGAAATCAATGCAGAAGCGAATCTCACCTGTCTTCTTCCTTACGGGCACCAAGTTAGAGATCCAATCTGAGAATCTGATTGGCACAATGATCCCTGATTTGTACAACTTGTTGATTTCGTTTTCAATAAATGGCAACAACTTTGGATTTAGCCTTCTCAACTTCTGTCTGAATGGTTTTTGATTGGGCTTGATGGGTATAGTGTGCTAAATTATATTGGTGTCATATGTATTTAAGTCGGAATAGTCCAAAGCAAACACATCTGCAAACGAAGACATCAAACTGATATATTTGTCCTTGATATTTGGCGCCAATGCTTTCGACAATTTTACCAATTTAGCATTTGCAGTTGTCCCGATATTGACCTCTTCCACACCCTCCTCTCTTGGCTGCAATGTTGGCTTGCGGGCTACATCATCTTGATCAAGAGTTCTTCTAGAGGTATCAAGCCTTTGGGAATGACGTTATTCATGAGCTGCAACATGTCCATTTCATTGATCTGCACCTCATCTGTACCATTACCTTTACCATAGTCATTTTCTTCATCAATTGAGGTCTCTTTGAACTTGCCTTTGTTTTGCAGAAAATCATCAATCTCCTCATCATCTTGGAACACTTGCCAATATCTCTGATTGTCTGGAACGGTTGGACGGTACTTGACATGAATTTCGAATTTGTTGCTAGAGTTCATTGGGATTTTCAAACTACTTGTTTCCTTGGTAAGAGCATCAATAATACTATTTTGTATACAAGGCACAATAGTCAAGGTGTATTCTGAAAATAATTTTAAAATGTCTAAGGCTGCATTACTGTAAGCCCGCATCCTAGGATGGTTTGCTTGATATTTGCCTCTGACCTGCTTGATAACCAATTCGGAGTCGCCATATACTGAAATCCTCTTAGCATTTAGCTTTCTTAGAATTTTTAGGCCAGCAATCAGAGCTTTGTACTTAGCTTCATTATTTGAACATTCAAAAGCCAACTTGTAAGAGCATACCCACACGTTACTAGGGACTTTGTTTGGGGCGAAGAAAGGACTGCGTACCCAAATTCCAATTCCAACACCATCATTTCCCACTGCTCCATCGAAATCCATGGTCCACAAACCTTCTCCCTCCTCTTGCAAGTGCTGGAAATCTGTTTGTTGTGCCTTGTCTGCTTGCTATCCATTATTTTCAGCTGATTTCCCAACAGTGTTCTGTTGTTCTTGTTCTTCTTTCTTCAAAACTTCTCTGAAATTTTCTGTTATTTCCAGAATATCATCTGCTTCTACCAACTGACTATATATATCATTTAAATTATCTGAATACAAAACAAAAGACTCTAAATCTGTATGTACATAGTTAATTGGATGATTTATTGTTTTCTCCTTGCTTGTGATCATATACATCATTTTTTGTTCCTGATACAATTTCCTCATTTGTCCAAACACTAGAATCGTTCCATAGGAGAATTCTAGCTGTAGTGTCCCTTTTAGTTTTGCTACCCAAGACCTAGAAAGAAGCATGCCAATCCTTGGAGGAATGTCTGCTACCACAACATCCATCAAAACATTATTCATTAGGAGCTGATCCAAACTCACAACCAAGTCTTTGATGAGACCTATACATCTTACTCTATTGGAATCAAATGAATAGAGATCATGATATTGTCGGGTGATGTCCAGACCAAGCTTATCCATGATTGCCCTGGGCATGAGATTGTGAGAGGCTCCAGAATCGAACACGGCGTTATGTAACACAAAATCATGCAACCTTAAACTAATGTAGAAAGGTGGAACATCACTATTAGGAGACTCACCATTTGATGCTAGCCCAAAAATCATTTCAGGTTGATCATCTTTGACATTCATCGTGTCGGACATTGGGTCTGAATTCAACATTTAGATACTTGTCCTTTATAACTGTTGTTCTTCAATATTTCAGTCAAGGGGATGGATATCTTCAATTTAGCAATCTCATTCTCTAAATTGAAAGTGGGAATCTTTTCTACCTCTTTTACTGGGACTTCTTTCCTTTCATTTTCTTTTGATGCAACTTGTTGATGTGATTGTTCTGTTGATGGTGATTTGCTACTCTCCGAATCAACCGCCTCCTTTCCTTTCCTTTGTGTAACTCTGAATCATTCTTCCATCCTTCAACATCCTTCTTTTTTTGAATGGATCTCACCGGCACATCTCTATTTCTAAGTGCATATCTCTGTTGTTGGGTGGACAAAGCATTCATGTAGCCTCTTTGGTATTCATCTGATTCTTCCTCCAAGACAGTGTCACTTGCTAGAATGAAATCTATGTCTTTGTGTGTAGCTTAACTCTCTGAATACTCTTCCTCTTCAGTGAGATAAATAGGAAAATCATCAAGAGTAAAGAGGTGATTTTATTCACTTATTACATTCCCATCCTCATCTGATTCTAGTCCATGCAATAAATTTTGCTGCAAAGGTGTCTGTACTGGCTATTGTGCAATCTACTCTTGGGCTCGCTGATCTCTCTCTCTTATTCTATACTGTGGTTGTTGCTTCCCACGAAAGTTAGGATTTCTAACTTGTGGCTCTGATTTGTCAAGTTTCACTCTTTTAAGCATCTGCTCTACCTTCCACAAAAGTTGATCTATTGAGGAAAATTATTCCTTTGCAGTGACCTTCTTCTTTGATTTTGCTCTAGCTCTCTTGGTTAGCAGATTTGCTTCAACGTTGACCTCTATCTTCTCCATGTCTTCCATTGTGGCCGGTTCTCTTTCTCTCAATTGATAAGCCATATCAGCATCAAAACCATTTGGGGACTTAAACATGGCTAATCCCACAGGTGGCCTTAGATTATCTGGAATTTAATTATAAACTGTATTGGATCTAATGCAATAATCTTGGACTGACTCACCAATGTTTCTCTTGATTTGCTCATATTCAGCCAGAATTTGAAGAGGATTCTTTTTCACTTCCCAGCAGTTTAAAAATTGTCTTTTTAGGTCAGCCAAGGTAGCGATACGAGCAGCTGGCAAAGCTCTTAACCATTTCCTCACTTCACCTGTAATTGTCTATACAAAAATTCCCATTGCCACATTCTCTGCATCGATCTCATGAAGTTCATAGAATTCTTCCATTCTATCCACATGTTGCTAAGTAGTAATTCCATTAGGAGTACCATCAAAAAATGGGATTTTTCTTTGGTAATCTGCAGGCATATCATCTAAAACTTGAGGCAACACAAGAGGTGCAAAACGGGCAGCCATCACTCTTGGCGGATTTGTCCTTGGAGGTGTTGGAGAACTGTGCACAGTTTGTAAGGGGCAAGCAATTTTAATTTGAAGCTGAGCTACTATGTAGTTATCAATAGATCGGTTAGCCCTTTCCATCTCCAAGTCTACAAGAAACTGTGGATTGTGGACAGTAGAGTCAACTACTCTTTCGGACTTGGTTTTGAACAACGATAATTCAAACTGCTCATCAAACTCTAGCTCTTCAATAAACTCAAAAATGTCTAAGCATGAATGGGATTTGAGCACGGGCAATATAGAGATTTCTTGACGATGAATTCTTGAAATCAAATTGGGATTTTCACAGATGTGCGGACGGTCGGGATCTGGATTAGCTCTGGTGTATCTTCTAGAAGCCAGCGTGCTATTGAGAAAAATCAAAGGACACAACCAACTTTACTCAGCCTATCAAATCCTAAACTTGTCATCCGGAAGTTTAGAATTATTAAGAAGCAAGGGGATTGATTTTTGTCCCTAGTGGAGTTGCCATTATGTTAGCACCTAAATCCTCCTTAGGCTGAAAGAAGGTAAAATTCAGGGTAATGACAAACCATGCTCAGTCTGGTAGCTAGCCCTACCAGAACAAGAGAGGGCTCTCTCCGGGTCACACTCGGTGCATAGATGAACGAAATGGCCTAAGATGACTTACAGTGAACTATTTATCTTAGGCTAGTAATTGAATACGAATAAAAGAAATTATTTTTATGAATGACTGTGTTTCTGGGATGGTATGGGACCAATGAACCTCAATGAATAGAGAACTTAATACAAAGGCACAGATTACTTTGTGAGGCAAGATAGGCATAAAGCCTAGCAATTCAGTTTAAGATAGTGCGGGATGGAGAGATTGATTAAGAGGATGAAAAGGGCATGGACAACATGAATCCTTTTCAACAGAAGAATGAACACTGAACATGAAAATTTCCCATAGGCAGAGCAATAAAATTGAATTCTACCTTAGCTAACTTAGAAAATTTCACTGGAAATGAATATGAAATGAACTATGAAACATAACAAGATACATATGAAACATAAGAGACACATTTGCTACACTCACAACCACATGATTCTCATGAAACAGAGCCACTGCCTTTCATTAATCCTCTTTAAAAAATATACAATGCAGAAACATAGTTTCTTTCCCACAGTCTCCCAGAAGTTACAAGCCAACCAACCCTTTGCAAATAGTTTTCATACAATATATTGAATGTTCCATGAAGAGATAGAATGCCTGAGGGTTGGGGAGTTACTCAAATCATTACAAAATGAAGGTTGAGAGCCAAACATTAGCTACAGGTGCAGCGCCTCAAACATGGCAAATGGCTTGGGCGACCCTTTGCCTTCCTTTGTTAGTTGGATAGATGCCCATCTGGAGTGAAAATACTTTAAATGTCACCTTTGGTGCAAAAAAAGTGAAGTGTAGATGAGAGGGCCCACGTATGAAAAGTCATGAAGCGAAATTTCGTGAAATAGAGTCAAATTGGGCCCATCTTTCTATATACGCTGTGCCCTTTTCTCTATGTGCTGCGCCACTTTGAGGCCAGTTCTGGGGCAAGAATCCAAAATGTACCCATGTGTGCTTGTTCGAAAGCTTGTCCTATCTACTTTCCAACCCAGGTAGAATTTTTGAATTTAGAGCTCATTTTCCCTCCAAATCTTCATTCTCCCAGGACTGCTTCCTGTGTGTCAAAATAGGGGCAGTGAGGCCATTGTTTGGGTGTTTTTGACCTCCTCGACACTCAAATCATGCCGAAATTTCTTGCTCGAGTGCCAGTAGTCGTGATTTTGCCTACTAAATCAGAGAATGAAAACCATTTCTCATTTGGAGCTCCTAATCCTACGCGTTGTGCCAGTGGCGCGGCGCATATAGAGAAAAAACCTGTGTTTGTGCCAAAAAATTTCCATGTGATGAAAATTGTCCCAAATTTCGTGGAATTTGGGCTCGAGGTTCTCAAAAAGGCACTATGCTAGGCCACAGAAGCTTCGGCCAAGATTCGAAGCCTACCTTGCTCTTTTGCCTCCTTTGTTGCTCTGCTCAGTTTGGCCTTCAAGTTCCTTATTCGGGCCTTTGTGCTCATGTTTCGTGCCCTGTAATGACAAGCCATCCTCCTCAGTATGGTTTTGTCTCTGTTATCCTTCTCCACAAGTCTCGCCAAGTGTAGATTGACCTGCTCTCACCAGATCTCATGGTCATTGTTGATCTCTTGCTCCAAGGTAGTGAGCTCGATCCTCCTTTGCTGGGCAGCTTATCGATTCTCACGGATGCTTTGTAGCTCCATGATTTCCTGCTGGTCCTCAAGCTACTTGTTCCTCTACTCCAGATACTTGATGATCCATCTCGCCCTCTCCACATTGAGTATCAAGTCTTGGATCTCCGTGTCCTGCTCCTGAATGGTCATCCGAAGTCAAGCATTCTCCACCTCTGGCTCATCATACTGAATGAGTATGACATCAGTCTATTGTACACCTGATGGCCCCTCATCATGCACGAGCTTCTTTCCCTTGTCTAGTACCTGTGTCGCTGATGCTGAAAGCGAGGGCCCTTCCATCGTGGGTGGAGATAACACTCGCTTTGTTGCTGTAAACAAGTGCCTACTGCCTCTCTAATATGTAACAAAAATTGGCATGGTAGTGGTCTCATGGTTCTCATGCTGATGAGAAGGACCACCCATCTCCTGCTCTGGATCTAATAGTACCTGTGATGTGCTGAAGAAGTCGTGGGAGATTAAGTCCTCCAAAGTAATGAACTGCAATCCCAACTGATGATCTACCAAAATTCGGATAAGAGCAAAATGAAACACATTGTTAAGATACTGCTGAGGGGTCTTATGCAGCATGGAGGTGTTCATCCTCTCTATGTTCTTGCATATGAAAAATGGGAGGTTCATCATCCTCACCCTGGTGAGGTGCATGAGAAACTATATGTGATAGGCATAGAGTCGAGAGAACCTCCCCTCACAGCTGAAGTATTTCATGATCAATCTCATGGGTGGAGCATACTCATCTTTCAAGCATCTGATGGGAAAGACTCTTGTGAGCTGACTCAAGAATCTGGCTTTGATGTAAGGCTCATAGTCTTGCCTATCCACCTTCTTCTTCTTATGCCCCTGTTCTCCAACATTTGGTATACCTGTTGCCACTGAGATAGCTTCGGGTGCCAATGTGAAAGTGACCTCGGCCAAGATAGACTGACCTCCATGTAGATGAAGCACAAATAGATGGGCCAACTCATGATGAACTCTAACATTTGCCACCCTTTGACAAAATTAAAAACATGCTAGGTGCTGGAAACATGACATGGCAAGACCGCATGCTTGTAATTCAGTGAGGGTAGTGGGCTCATCCCTGACATGTTTGCCACTCTTGTGATGTCTCCTGGGAACCTGCTCTTCTGAGGAAGAGTCACTTTGTGTTTCCATCTCATACTCTGACAAATGCTCTAATGTCATGACTGCAGTATGGACTGTGATTAGGCTACCCTTTGCTGATGGTGTGAGGCTGGGTGCCTTTGTAATATCTGTTACCAAGGGGAACAATCAAACAGGGAGTATTAGGAAGGGAGTGATGTGATGGGAATAGGGGTTATAGGGAGAAATTTGTTAGGGATATGGGAGGAGTTTGGGGTTTTTGAAAGGGTAGGATTTGGGGTTTCAACAAGGTAGGGTTTGGGGTGTAATGTTGACCAAATAGTGGAGGGATAGGGGAGAGGTTTTGGTAGAAGTTTAGGGCAGGGATTTTAGGGAAAATGAGAGAGGGAGGATGGGAAAAATGATAGGTGAGAGGAAAATGATGGGTGGAACGAAACCTTGGCACTAACAACACATTTTAACAAGCCTAGCCATCATCGTTTTTGGTGATTTCTTATGGTTGATTTTATTGAATTTGGTTGCATTCAAAAATCTCTATAAACACCATCCATTGACAAAATTTGATGAGCAAGGGATGTTGTAAGGCCTACCTCTCAATTTGATAGGCTTCACCAAAATTGGAAGTGATTGGGCACTTGTTTCGACCCTTTGTCTATGTGCACCGTGTGCAAATCCCAGTGCGTCGTGCCCTGGATATGCACCGCGCCTTTGGAAAATTTCAACTACAGGTAGGCTCTATGTACGCCGCGCCCTCTATGTGCGCCGCGCCCCTGAGTATGTGTGCCACGCCCTCTAAAACCACCTTCAACTCAATCAAACGCTCACAATTGCACATTCACACCTTTGCAACATTTCAAGGCTTGTAATAGCACAATGCCTTTGGTTTTGGTAAAAACTTGTATATATAGCCTTGGAAGAGATGGGTTTAACTTTTGCTTCCTTGAAAACCCATTTTTCTAATGTTATGTTTTGGCACTTTTTCACTGACTTTAAAACACACTGATTTTCACTTTCCCTTGGAAATTTTAGCTCAAATGATGAAATTTTTGGCACTCTTTGCAGGGATTGCATGACAGGACATTTGGCCACGGAAACCATGACTGCGTCTAAAGAAATCAACTGACGACTTTTTTGAAAATTTTGTCATAAATGACATTGTTTGACTTTTCTTCAAAACAGAATTTTGAAGAAGAGTTGAAGTCTATCCACATGACGATGAAGCTCTCTGAACCATAACTGTGTAAGGGCCTCACTCTAGCCTGCATGGCTTTACTGGACATGTTCAAAGACCAAATTGATGAATCCATAGACCTAGACATAGAAAATAGCTTTTGTCCTTTAAAGGACCAGAGCTTGACTGTCATCGACTATGATGATTATTGAAAAAATTCCTGAGCCAACAGGAGCCAGACATGAGGGGGAATGACTACCATGACCTTCTCCGTCAGATTATGGCATGCCCCTAGCGAAATGCAGCTGGGTGAATACAGCGGGACACCTAAAAATGAAATGCATAAAGAGTTTTGATCTCTGACGGAGGACTGGCCAGATTGACTCTAACAATGTCAAAGATGAACTTTTCTTAATCTTCTAACTTACAAATCCATGACACACAATAAGACACAGTGGCAATTAGGGAGTTCGTTTCAAAAGGAGACGCCTTACGGCGTAAATATGTAATGGTATTTGTAATGGGTAGTTACACTTTATTCATGAAAACTTTAGACCATAAACTCATGTTGTATGATTAGTTTTCTTTATGAATACAACCATGGCACTTTTGGTTTGATGAGTGGGATTTAATTGTTTCTCTTAACCTCATGGAAATGGTCACACGGCCAAACTTGGAGTAAGGCCTTTGCAGGGTAGGTCATCATGCCATACTTCATTTCTTGCGTTGATTAGTTAAGTATGGATTTAGTTACACTAATTTTTGTAGCTTCATTCTCTTGTCCGTACACTTTCCTTACTGTCATATATATTTTTTTTGTTGTTATTTCCTTTTGCATCTATTAAATATTAAAGTTTGATTTTTAGTTTTATCTTTTACTACATTCTATACCTACTTTTCTATGCTATTCTATCTTTTACTATGTTGTATACCTACTTTTCTATGCTATGTATTAGCTTAGAGATTTTATCGTGTGTTAATCTACTGCAAAATGAGTTTTAAAATGGGTCGTCACGTACTTCTTATGTTGTAGAATCATTGTGTTAATGAATTAATTTATTATTAATTGATTCTTGGTACATAGAGGTAACGTTAAGTTGTGAATACGTTTTTAATTGATTATAACATATGAGGTGCTACTAACCAAGTTATGAATCTGGAATAATATTGATTTTTTTTTTTTTTTTTCCTATTTACATGCCATAAAAAAAAAATTAGTTACTTTGTTTTCAGTGTGATGAGTAAAATAGACTAGATATGCAATAATCATCCTATTTCTATGGTTACTGCATTGGGTGCCTTGTAAGTTCCCAAAGAACTTTGAGTTGCAAAACTAAATGGTTTTGTTTCTATAATTTTATCTCAGATGTAGAACATAAATAAACACTGTAACTTTTGGTATTGTTGTTGAGGAGGAACTCAAAGAAATAGGCCTTTGAATTTCCCATTGAGTACCTTGATGGATTGGATTAATTTAGATGAATATAATTCTACCTTTTTCTCTTCCTAATTTGAATAACATGTCTTATGCCATACTTATGATTACCTCATAGATGTATAGAAGCTCAAACTCTTCCTAACCATGCTAAAAGAAGTATTAGTTTTTTAGTTAATGGAACTGGGGGGGATTGTATTAGAACATGGGAAGAAATGAGGAAAATGTACTGATGAAGTATGAGGAATATTTCAAAAAAATGGACACTAGTGAAGAAATATTTAAAATGAGACAAGGATAGGAGAGTTTGGAGGATTATATCCGAAGGTTTCTCTATAATTTGCAAATAACTAAAAAAAATATACTAGATCCCAAAACCCTATACATCATCCTCCTTTAAGGGATTAGAGATGACTATACGGATGCCCTTAATCCCATGGGAGCTAGAGATATTTATGAACTAACCTACAATGAAATCTATGAGATATGTAGGTTATACTCATGAAATAGTGAAAAACATTGGAGGAGTTCTAGATACCTCATCTCAAAGGTTACTAAACTAACAAGTGGAGTATTCACTAGAGCTGAGATAAGAAATTTGTTAGAAAATTTGCCAATATTCTTAGTTCACTTAGTTCTCAACTTGATATCTTGCAATCTAAGAGGACTAAGGAGCAAGAAAATGTAGATTTATCTATGTCATATTCTCATTGTTGAAATAAGCATATTTTGAGGGAGTTCTCATTGGATAACAAAAAGATATGCATTATTTGTGAAGAGAAACATACAACCAAAGACTAACCTTAATTTCCTAGATTAAAAGAAGTATATTAGGGGATTAGGGAAGATATTGAAAAAATATGTTTTCTAACCCGAAAGATGCGATGGCCATACCGATCAACCAGTATGGCCAGATTAATAATTTATTCCATGCCAGTACCCACCACAATATTTGTATCCATATACACCATGGCAACACTTGCTTTGTCATACTCAAAACTCGTCGTGGTAGCAAGGCTGGCGGGAACCTGCACTCTTTGGAAATTTTTCTTCTCAAAACCAAAAATACCCTTCTCAACCATACACAACATCCCAACATCTACAACAACTGCAATTTCCATCAAGTCAACCTCCTCAAAAGTGATAAAACACACATGTCCATCCAACACCGAATATGAATAATAATAAAGAAATGAAACCCACCTACAACGTTGAGCTGCCTTCTTTTCTAACATATGTCATATCTCTCATAGATTTTAAATACATTCACTTATGTTTGAGAAGAGTGGTGTGTGATTAAACATTCTCCATTGTCTAAGAAAAAGATAACGAGGAAGATGAAATTAAACTTGATCATTAACATGATATTCCTCCCTTGCAAAGCTATGCTCCAATCCCAAAGCAACCACCATCAAAAGAGTCAATCACAAAAACCCCCATATCTAGAGAGTTTTTGGATGGAAAATCCCTCTTCAAGACTAGAGTTTGACATTAGGAATGTGTGTTTTAATATTTCTTTCTTCGAAGCTATTAAGGATGTACTATTTTATGCTAAATCTACATAAGAAATTTGTTTAAAAAGGTTAGGAAGAAAGAATAAGGATTTCAAAATTATCCATGTCATGGGAAAGTTAGTAGTGAACCTAATTTCAGGAAAAGTCTTTGTAGCCAAATACATGGACACAACAAGCCCAATATTCAATATTAATGTAATAATACTTTCATTCCTGTCAAAGTGGTTGATATAATGAGAACCATAAATGTTATGACTAGGTAAACAACGCAGATGAATTAGTTGCTTGGATTATAACGAACGATGTAATCCTTCAGTTAGTAGAGATATCCATAGTTAAACCTAAGGGAATTCTTGAGGGTATTAATTTGTTTAGAGTCCTTGGAATACCTAGTTGGTTTTATGTTCCTTATGTCAAAAGCTATCCTAGCGGGTTACCCATTGATTTTCAAAAGACCCTGGCTCGCAACTGTCGATTAATATATGGTTGTATGTCTAGGGATATGTCTATCTCTCATGGGAAATTGACCAACAATATACACTTTAAATTCTTAAAAAACCTTATTTTTACTCAAACGACTCCCGTGGCTTGAAGATAGTTCCAAGGAGATCACTTATTCTCTACTGTCTCTTGATTAGGAATTAACATTTACAGAAGATATGGACTAGGATATCATTTTATATTTTCTAGCACATCCTCACACATCTATACACCCATCCCTTAAGCACATTATAGAAAATAAATCTTAGGAGACTATTGACAGTGCTGGAAATCTGTCAACCAAGGGGTCTCTCCAATGTGAAGTCCCAATTGGACCTCACACTATTTGGAATAGGAGCCCCATCCAGAATATTGGCCTAGTTTCCATGTATTCTTACATATTTTCCTTAGCTGTAATGATCAACAATAGAGAGGAGTGAAAATGTGCCTTCAAAAAGAAAGGGGGTGTGCCTAGTCAGTGTTCATTCATATGTGTCAAAGTTATTTTAATTGGAGGGGGGCCAAAAGTGAGCCTCTAATAGACAAGTAATAGTAGCACCTATTGTAGTGGCTACAACCACCCTCCAAAATTTTTACTTAGCCCATTTTGGAGCCTCCCTACCAACCTTTCACAGCATATTCTCTTTCTTGGTTGAGTACAAAAGCTTTAGTGTTTCTCATGCACAAAGGCAGCCTGTTGAGCATAGCTTGATGCATTCTCGTCACAGGTTGTTCACCCAGACTTGGTCCAGCTACAGGTTGAGCAGCTTCCCCAAGAAAATTGTGCATTTCTGGAGGGAAACCAGCCTTCTCTCCCAATAATTGTGCAATTATGTCTACCAGTATGTTGGGCTCCAGAATTACACAATTCTACTATCCAACACTCCCAGCAGAAATTGCACAAATTTCCTCGGTAGGGCTACTCAGCCCATAATTTGCGCAAAAATGGGAAGCAATCAGCTTCTCTACCAAGAAATTGTGCAAACCTCCTGGGAAGTCAGCCTAGCTCCCAGCCGAGAATGCGATTTCTTCTTAAGCAATTGAGCACCTACATGCTTGAGGAGTCTGATTGACCAGTTCCACGCGAGACAAAGGAAACTTGACTTGTATGTATGCATGACTTGCTCTTCCTAGAATAGAAAAACGCAACATGAAAAAGACATCCCATGATTCAGGGAGATAATTAAATTAGTAGTTAGGGGTTACATGCAAAGTTGTTTTAGAAGTTTCGCTCCAAGTGTCACTTTTTCCTAGATTTGTGGCATGCATGTCATGAGACAAAAATTATTTATTCGACACATCAAAGCTCATTCCTTCACATTGACCTCAGAGCTTTGACATCCCACAACACATCCAAGACACTTCGAGACATCTGGCTCAACTATTCTTTTTCAACATTTCTGTCCCTTTTTGTGTATTTTCTTATGTGAGTGTCATTTGTTTGATTTGCTTGAACACTTGTTGTCGTTTAGATGTATACTAGCTTGTACTAGCTCTATTTTAGTTTTCATTGCTATCTAACTGATGTCACTTGCATGAAACTATTTTGCACAAATGTTGGCCCAACCGATGAACTGCTTCACCCACATGCATGTTGATTTGTTTATTGAATCTTTCATTCATGTTTTGCATCCACTGTCAATCACTTCTGCTTTCACTGAGTGTCACCATGCATTCACTAACTTATTTTCTTTTGGTTGCTTCTCGGCAAGTTGGGCAAACCTTGGCCCAGACTTATCTTCATTGAGACTGCATTGGGAAATCTGGGGAAGGAAGGCTCTGCCTTCCTCCCCAGAAATACACATTTTCT
Organism: Pinus taeda; assembly: GCA_000404065.3. Classification (NCBI taxonomy): domain Eukaryota; kingdom Viridiplantae; phylum Streptophyta; class Pinopsida; order Pinales; family Pinaceae; genus Pinus; species Pinus taeda. Next base: position 17,115 of record APFE031035432.1, on the reverse strand, counting down.
CCGAGGACTGGAATCTAGGACTATTTTTCACATTTTGGACGATAGTGACTGTTGGCCTAGGAAATTACGCAATTCAGTCCCTGGGCCTACAGTCCTTCCCAACTGGAACTGCATATTGTACAATCCCAGTAGCCAAAAGCGAGTCAGGATTGAGAATTGCGTAGATCCAACAACTAGTCCTGCTTCCCAGAATACCTAGACAACCTTTTGTATATTTCTGGCAACCAATCACCTAGCCTTCCACATGAAATTGCACAATCTTTCTCGTAAGTTTCCAAGGTATGTGTTTTTTCATTCTTCAAAATTTGCTTGCTTCCGCTGAAAAATTTCTTGCCATGCATGTTTCTTGTCTCCAAATATTTTTGGTGTTGATCTGTCTCAATGGCTTCCAAGAGAATAGGATCTCAAGACACTCATGGAAATGCAACTGGAGCAACAGCTAAGCAAGTGTCCTCTACTCTATCAATCCATGAAGATATAAAGTTGTATCTAGACAAGGACATCAAACTGAAGTGAAGTCAATGAAACATTTACAAGAACTTCTGGGGAACACCTCTAAGACCATCATGTGTACTTGAAAATTCACAAGTCCAGCTTATACCAAATGTCATGCAAATACCCTGTGTTCCCATGTGTGGACATGATACACTAGATCGTCTCTCACACTGATCCTGAGACGTTGACCTTGAGCAATGTGAGTGGGATGCAGCTTGTGACCTTCTGGGAATAGGATTATGATGAGATGTATCAGATGTCAAAGCCCGTGACGTTCATGGAGACTACATTCAGCTTACCCAAGAGTAGTGCTAACTCCAGACACATTCTTAAGGATTGGGTAAAGGAGACGACTCATTTCAGGATGACACCCAACTAGGTCTACAAGACAAAGATATTAGGGAAGGCGTACCAATACTTGATCATATTTTCTTGTCAACTGTATGGCCAAGAAATAACGAAAACATTTCAAGAGAGTTGGGTGGTTGCACTGCACCAAGTGGCTAGAGAAGGAAAACCATGTAACCAGTCTAGCATACTCACTCATCAGCTGAAGGAGCAAGTAACAAAGGCTCGACAGTCACCTAAAGGTATGCATGTAGAGATTTCCATGTCCACCTACATTCTAGATGCAGTATGTGCCTGACAAGAGCTCCCAATCTTGGAGTGGGCATTGTCATCGAAGGAAACTGTCATGAACACATATTTCAAGTTGTTGTTGGAATGCAGCTTCAAAGGAGTAAGCACACAACTGTCTGATAATTTTGTCGTCCCTGTGTACAAGATGATATTTGACCAGGATCCACCCTAAATTTCAAAGGAAGCAATGGAGGCATTGATAGGCATTGAAGATTGGTATTTCTCACCATCTGGAACTTTCATCCAAATGCTCAGTGCGGAGAAGCCTCTGCATGGTCTTCCAAAGTTTTCCTTGGACATACTTGTCATGTAGGAAGTAGCATATCACATCTCGGCAAGATTCACAACTAGACTGTAGCGAAAGAAGAAGGAACCTTGTCCCACTATTCTGTTGCGGATTGGGTTATATGAGATTTAGAGTATCAAGCAAGCGAATGTCGAAGTGGAACTGATGAAAAGGTACCCATTCGACCTCCGAAGCTACAATCTGTATGACCCACATTGCATTATGAAGGATCACTACATGAGAGTTCAGTTCAATGGTATCTATAGGGCATTTCATTGGGATGAGGAGGACCCACGAAGATATTGTGAGAGTTTCTCCAAACCTAATGAACTAGTTGGATTCACTGTGGAGTGGTTAGCAAAGCAGCATGAAGAAGCATCACGCAGAGTACCAGCAGTAGCAGCAGTAGTAGCAGTGGTAGTAGAGCCAAGAATCAAAGTGTGTGACAAATGAAAGAGGAATATTTTTGATTACATGCAAGAGGAGAGAAGCTACAAGTTTCGAGTAGATCCACTCATAGACAGAGAAACTATAGATATAGAGGAAAAGAGGCAGCAATGCGACAAGAGAATCGCGCGAAGGCAGAAGGACAAGAACAGAATGGAAGAAGCAGAGAAGGAGTTGCATGAGCTGAGGGAGAAACTCCGAAAGGAACAAGAGTTGTGCAAACAAGATATGGAAGCGAAGTAGTCGCAGATACAACAGGGGGCACAACATGTGCAAATAGACAAAGCAGCACCCATACAAGTAGTTGATTCATATGAACAACTAGAATCGGGTGAACCATCATAGGGGAAAGAATTTCCTCATGAGATAGAATAGGCACTTCAATAATTGAATATAGACATGGAGTAGCAGGAGTTAGAACAGGACACCAACCTCATGTCTCACCATGAGGAGGTCGACTTACCTGCTTCAATGCACCCAGAAGAAGAGAAAGTCTCAAATGACTAAGGAGGAAATGAGATCCTTAGTGATCATCCAAAAGAAGACATGCACAAAATCTCGTTTGATGAATCCCAACATAGAGTTGTGCAGTCTCATAGAGTGTCAACTCTGAAGGATCAAACATCTCCTGCGCAAGATTAAGAACGAGTGATGATGATTGATGTGCGTAAACATATAGTTGAGTTGACCGATCCAAGTAGAGTGTATGCCGAAGCCACTATCTCAAGTGTTTGTTTCCTAATAGCTCAGAATGAACAAATGGAAAAGGAACTACAAAAGGCCAAGCAAGAAGGAGACTTGGTGAAAATGTCGACCCGAGATGAACTAAAGAAGGCAATTCTAGATGAAGTATTGTCCATTGACATAGTCATGCAATCAATGCAATCCAAGTTTGGTACCGTGCATAAGGTAGTCGTCCATCTCAACCGATGGCAGCAGCAATGCACTAGAAGAGAACACATCTTGACGAATGTGCATGTTGTTGATGATGACACGAAAACATGGATGATGAAGTACAAGGGAGCCCCACTTCGCTTGCCTAAGATGATGAGGGTCAATGTAGTCGAGCGAAAAGAATGTATCCACAGCCAAATCCAGAACTATGAAGATCTCCTGCAGTTCATCACTAGCATATAGGCCTCCCATACATGAGTATTCAAGAGTATGGTTTTTTTGATGCACACGCATGTGATCCCATCAATCGGGACTCTCACCTAAGCAACGAACAAGAAATAGGTCCGACTAGAGCTTGACTCGTAATATGACAAGTTGATGTGCATCGCCACTAGCCTAGACTTGCTTATTAGTGCATATATCATACACAACTATGTTGCGAGTCCGATCACATTAATGAAAATGATGTGCGTGCTTTCAGACAAGTTGGACAGAGGAGCCTGAGTAGTGTACCCAAATGTTATGGAGGCGAAGGTCAGGTTTCAGACGGATTTCACCACGGAACACACAGACATTATCAGAGACTACAAAGCTTGGCATCAATATGTTACTATTGATCAACATGAGGATTTTGAGTAGTTGGGCTTCTATAGTTGTCTAACTCTAAGTGATGTCTAGTTTGGATTGCTCAAGCCATTGTGTTCACATGGGTAGATGTGCATTGTAATGTTGAGTCATGTCAAGTCTAATTCAAGCATCAATAGTGAATGTAATAGTCATAGAGTAGGTGAAGATTCATGAGGGTAGTTGAACAGTCAAAAAGGGGAATGTCAAGGGCCACCCCATCCTTTGCTATAGATAGTCACTCATAACTCATTGTATAACGTTTTGGTTAACCAAGCTTCTGATAAGACTATCTTGGAGAAATCTTGGACAATATTGTAGTGCGCCTTATCTTCTCCATTGCACGAAGCTAGTAGATCCCTTTGGAGGTACAAGCGGATGTGACTGTAAGGTTCCACTATTGGGGCTAGCAGGTTTACATGGGTGTATTATATGATTGGGACTTACATTTATTTATATAATAATAGGCACCACAATTTCATGCATATGTTGTTATTGTAGTTGGACAAAAATATATGTTGTTGATCTTACGTATTTATGTATGAGCTCCTTCATATGAAACTATATGAATCTTGTTGCAGATGTGTTCCTGGTTTAACCATCACTTTGGATTGTTGACTGATCTGATTTCCAGCTTGTGATGAACCTTTGCTCGTGTGTTCCCTTCTCAATTGAGTACTACTACAAGATGCTAAGGGGTACACTCATTTCACCCCCCATGTGTTAGAACCTCTCATTCACCTTCCCTAACTCACTGTAGTGGTCACACCCTTGCTACTCACAAAGTTATCTTACTTGCCTTTATGGGACGTCACGGTCAAGGCACTACCTTACGACCCACTACTTGGACTCCTACACTAAACGATCTAAGGTCTAATTGGGACATCATACCGAGGAGATCCCCTTGACCTGTTGGCGGCTCTAGCACTATCAACATTTCTAGTGCTAGAAGGAGGGCCAGATGAAAAGCTATGTCCTCTCATCCAGTTTTGAGCCTTTGCATACCTTTCATGGATTCTTGCAGTCTTCCCCCCCCGGTGGTGTTTTTGAATTGTGAAGATGTCTCCATCACGGGGGATTTTTTCGATCTGTTGTCCACTTTCACGTATAATGGTGGATGCAAAGTGGCCTCACCTGAGTACTTACATGCCTTTCTTTCCATGCTTCATGAGGACAATGGGTGTTCTGATGAACAGGCCAACTTGCTGCTTGCACACACACTTCGCGAATCTCCACGTAGATGGTTGCTCAGCCTACTCACTGACAGAGTTCACTCACTTGAGCACTTCTGTGATATTATTGAAGACACTTTCTATCATTTTGATCCAGACCATCTTGACCAGAAACTGTTGCAGCAATGGAAGGCTCCACATGAATTGGTTATTGATTCCTGGTAGTGCTTCTATGACTTACAGGTTCAATCTCCAAGGAGCCAGATGAAATTTGCTTATCTTTGGGATCTGTTCGAGTATTGCCTTAAGAAATCTTCCCATCCTAAGAAGAAGCTTGAGATAAAGCCTTTCTCAACATTCTTCATTGATGGAGCTACGCAATCTCATGTGGATGTGGTCACTATCTCGACTGACTATCTACCTCCCTCTCATTCAATAGCTCCACCACTCCCAAGTGATGTTGAAGATCATGCTCACACACTTGTTCATCTTTTACATTCTCTCAAAATCACTTCACTCAATTTTTGTGCAAATTTGGTTGTGATCCCTTCGATTTGTCATAGGCATGCTATTTCAAGACCTCCTTATTCACACTCGGGTATTCCTCTCGATGATGTTGTCTTGTGATTGTTCATTCTAGACTCTTCACTCGTTGTGAATGAGGAACAAGCCATTGATGGAGTTGGTGTTGCACAACCAACATGCACTATCATTCATGAAGAGTATGAGTGGGAGTTTGAGCATCAACGCTCGGTGAAGGATGCCTCCCTTCTCTTCGGTTGCTTTCATTCTTTCTTAACATCTTTGGTGAACCTAGCATCCAATATTTTGCATGTTTGTCTTCATCCATGGATGTACCCATTGTTGATCGCTCGCAAGACTCACCGGATGTTGGTCCATCATTTGACAATGGAGAGGATAAGTTATTCATTGAAAATCCACTTGATCATTCATCTGTCTTTTCTGGAAACACAGAGGATGAGTTTGTTTGCATTTCATCTACCACTCTGTTTGATTCATCTGATCATGAGGATGCCAATGAAATCATTGATTTTTATGATCATGGAAGTCGTGAGCCATTTGTTTTCATATTTGATCATGATCATGACTCTATCACAGTTCATCTTTCGAATCCACTGGTTTATGATGATATACCTGATGTTGAAGTTAAAACACCCAATATTGTCAAGGCACTTCAGCCCAAGCTGATGGTTATGTAAGGTCCTCGCTCTCTTGGGGTTAATCTCACTTCTGACCAGGAAAATATTAAATCACCCAACACTCCTCATCACTCATTTGTATACATTGAAGATCCATCTCACACACAGATCACATCTTCTCCACTCGAACAACACGATCCCATCGCTCATACATTGGAGGAATCTTACATTGCAAGAACACGTGTACGACACAAGTTATATTTGTTTCTTTCATTTGCTTCCATGTCTCAGTCAAGAGTTTGCTTATGCTTCAAAGTTGCACATAGTGACACACAACACCATGATAAGCCCATGGACTACTTTTCATGCACTTGCACTCACTTATGTCTTGTGGGCACTGTCAGGCGCAAAGTGTGGTGGTCATCATTGTTATACCTTTCTTGCTTGTTAGCTCACACAACTTGGTTGCTTGCAGACCAAGTCTTCACCAACATGGGTATACTAATGTGCCGATGGCTACATTGGAAATATCACTTCACGTGATCATGCCGATGCACTGTTAGTGTAGGAGTAGGAGTAATGTTTGCTTTAATTTAGTTTGCTTGCATGCTTGTTTTCTTATTTTCTTTGTTTGCTTGTTTGTTTTCTTTCATTTTTTCTTAATTTATTTGGTTTCACTTTTTCTTTTGCTCTTTCTTTTCTTTGTTGTTTGTTAGTTCACTTGTTTCATATTGTTCGCTTGTTTCGTTGGTAGGTTAGTTTTGAAAGAAACCATGTATGACTCTTGAAACGAGCTGGGTGAAGTACAGGAGGGCTTGTATGGCTATCGCTACTTGGTTATCTGTCATCTTGCCTCTATATGAAGAGCTTGTTACTTTTAGTCCATGATACGTCGAAGGAAAATATGTATTGTTCAAAGTGAACCTTGTTGAAAACACAATGCTTATGCGCTAAATAGGGTCACCTTTTCTGGTTGGTTGTTTTCAGGTTAACCCTTGTCAGCTCAGTCAAGTAGAGTAAGGTGAGGGGGAAAACCTTCACCACCACATCAAACATACAGTAAAATACTTCTCCATCGGAACAACCTCCTCTTCTCTCAATAAGTCAGGATCCCTCTTCCACCTTTGAAATGAATAGGTGTTATGCAAAGTTGAAAAAAATGAAAAATGAAAAGTCAAGTGATTCAAAATGAAAAGTAAATAAGGTGAAAGAAGAGAAAGGCTCCCTGTGCAAGGAGGTGATGCAAGTAACTTCGTCATGGTACTGACCAGGCTCATTGGCAGTGGAGCTATGCTTGTGTTCCTATGTGACTCCATCAGGGTACTGTCCAGGTATATTGGCAGTGGAGAAACACCAAAGATGAAACTAAGACTCTGGCGATTATACTGCTTGTGCATCAATATACCCCTCAACCCCAATCAAAACAACTATGCTTCCTTGGATTGGAATGTGTGTCAATCGACCAAGATTTTTGCAAATGCTACACCTTACAATTAAGCTAGTGTGGAGACAAGATGAGCTGAGAACTGAACAATACTTCAAGAGGTGTTAGACTTGTTTTTCACAAACAAGGTCCATTCAAAGAGCTGGAGTTCTACCAGTGTGTTGCCAAGTGTTGTAGCGGCTAAAATCACCCTCCGAAATGTTGTCTTATCTCATTTTGGATCCACCCTACAAACCTTTCAGAACACTTTGTCTTGCTTCATCAAGTACACAAGCTTCAATGTTTTTTCATGCACAAAGGTAACCTGTCAAGCATAGCTTGGTGCATTCCCCTCACAGGTTATTCACTCGAACTTGGTCCAGCCACAGGCTAAGAAACTTCCCCAAGAAATTTGTGTATTTCTGGAGGGAAACCAACCTTCCCTCCAAAAATCAGGCAATTCTCTCTGGGAGCTTGTTGGGCTCTAGAATTGCACAATTCTGCTAGCCAACAATCCCAGCAGAAATTGCGAAATTTCCCTAGCAGGGCTGCTCATCCTAGAATTTGCACAAATCTAGGTAGCTGTCAGTGGCTCTACCCAGAAATTGCACAAACCTTCTGGGTAGTTAGCCCAGCTCTCAACCAGGAATGCAAATTTTTCTCAAGCAATTGAGCAGTTACGTGCATGAGCAGTCTAGTTAACTAGTTCCACCCGAGACTAAGGAAACTTGACTTGCATGCATGCATGAATTTCTCTTCTTAGAATAGAAAAATGAAACATCCAAAATACGTCCCATGATTCAGGGAGCTATTTTTAGTAGCTGAGGGTTAAATGAAAATTTGTTTTAGAAGTTTCCCTCCAGGTGTCAGTTTTCTCTAGATTTGTGGCATGCATGTCATGAGCCAAAATTTATTTATTCAATGAATCAAAGCTCATTCTCTTACATTGATCTTGGAACTTTGACATCCCACAGCACATCGATGACTCTTTGACACATCCGACTCAACTATTCATGGGTAAGTGGCCTCAACTTGGCATTTTCAACATTTCTGTCGCTTTTTTTGTATTCGCTTGTGTGAGTGTTGTTTGCTTGATTTCTTTGAATGCTTGTTGTCATTTACATGTATACTAGCTTTCCCTAGCTCTGTTTCAATTTTTTTTGCTATCTCATTACTATCGCATGCATGAAACTGTTTTGCATGAGCATTCGCCCAACCGACAAACCGCTTCATCCACATGCATGTTGATCTATCTGTTGAATCTTTCGTTCATGTTTTGCATGCACTTTCAATCACTTGTTCTTTCACTGAGTGTCGTCATGCATTCACTGACTTATGTTTTTTCAGTTGCCCATTGGTGAGTCGGGCCAACCTTGGCCCAAAATTGCCTTCACGGAGACTGTGTTGCACAATATGGGGAAGGAAGGCTCTACCTTCCTCTCGAGAAATGTACATTTGTTTCACAGAACTGGCATCCAAGACTGTTTTGCACATTTCTAGAGGACAGTGACTGTTGGCCCAGGAAATTGCATAATTTAGACCCTGTGCCTCCATTCCTTCACAGTGGTGATTGCACATTGCATAATCCTAGCAAACAATAGCTAGTCTAGATTGAGCATTACACAAATATAGCAGCCAAACCTACCTCCCAGAAAACCCTTACTGCCTTTTGTGCAATTCCAGCAGCCAGTCACCCAACTTCCGAGAAGAAATTGTGCAATCTTTCTCATCAGTTTCCCATGTATGTGTTGTGTCATTCCCCATAATTTTCTTCATTTTCGCTGACATATTTCTTGCCATGTATGTTTCTTGTCTCTAGATATTTTAGGTGTTCATCTGTCTCAATGGCTTCCAAGAGAATAGCATCTCAAGACACTGATGGAAATGCAGCTAGACTAGCAGTTGAGAAAGTGTCCTCTAGTCCGCCGATCTATGAAGATAGAAAGTTGTAGCAAGACAAGGACATCAAAGTGAAGTGGAAAGAAGTCAATGAAACATTTGTAGGCACTTTTGGGGAACACCTCAAAGACTTTCAAATGTATGTGAACATTCAAACTTCTGGCTTATATTGGATTTCATATAGATACCCTATGTTCCCATGCATGGACATGATACACTGGATTGTCTCTCACACTGATCCCGAGATGATGACCTTGAGTAGTGTCAGTGGGACAAAGTGTACGACCTTCTGGGAACAAGATTATGATGTGATGTATCAAATGTGAAAGCCCGTGACTCTCATGGAGACTCCATTTAGCTTACCCAACAACACTTCTACACCCAGAGACATTCTAAAGGATCGGGTAACGGAGCTAGCTTGTTTTAGGATGACACACAACCAGGTCTACAAGAAAAAGATACTGAGGAAGGCGTACCAATACTTGATCATATTTTATTTTCAAGTGCATGACTAAACAAGCATGGAAACCTTCCCACAGAGTTGTGTGGTTGCACTGGACCAAGTGGCTAGAGAAGGAAAACCATATAATTGGTTTGGCATACTGGCTCATCAGCTAAAGGAGCAAGTAACGAAGGCTAGATAGTCACCTAGAGGTATGCATGCATATATTTACATGTCCACCTACATCTTGGATACAGTCTATGCCCGACAGGAGTTCTCGGTCTTGGAGTGGGCATGGTCACAGACGGAGACTGTTGTGAAAACATATTTCAAGTTGTTGTCCGAATGCATCTTCAAGGGAGTAAGCACATGACTGTTTGATAATTTTGTTGTCCTTGTGTACAAGATACTATTCGAACAGGATCCACCTTGCATGTCAAAGGAATCAATGGATGCATCGATAAGCATTGCAGATTGCTATGTCTCACTATTTGGCAATTTCATCTGAATGTTCAATGTGGAGAAGCATCCACATTTTCTACCAAATTTTTCCTTGGATGTACTTGTCATGTAGGAAGTAGCATATCACATCTCAGAAGGATTGAAAATTAGACTATAGCGAAAGAAGAAGGCACCTTGGACCACTCTTCTGTTGTAGATTAGGTTATATGAGATTTAGAGTATCAAGCAAGCAGATGTCGAAGCAGAACTAACGAAGAAGTACTCATTTGACCTCCATAGCTACAATCCATATGAACGACATTGCATTGTGAAGGATGACTACATGAGAGTTTAGTTCGACTGGATCTACAGGACATTTCATTGGGATGAGGAGCACCCACCAAGATATTTCTACATTTTCTCTAGACCCAATAAACCGGTCGGATTCATTGTGGAGTGGTTAGCGAAGCAGCGTGAAGAAACATCACAGAGATCACCAACAATAGTAACAGTGACAACAGGGCCAAGCATACTAGTGCATGACAAAGGAAAGAGGAAGATTGTCAATTGCATGGAGGAGGAGCAAAGCTGCAAGTTTTGAGTAGATCCACTCATAGAGAAAGGAACTATTTCCGTAGAGGCAAAAAGGCAGCAGCGCGATAAGAAAATCACATGAAGATAAAATGAAAAGAAGAGAATGGAAGAAGCGGAGAAAGAGTTACATGAGGTGAGGGAGAAACTACAAAAGTAACAAGAACTACACAAACACGAGAGGGAATCACAACAACAATAGATACAGCAGGGAGCATAAAATGTGAAAACAGATGAAGCAGTTCCCGTACAAGTAGTTGATTAACGTGAACAACTAGCATTAGGCAAATAGGGCGAACAATCCTATGGGTAAGACTTTGCACATGAGATAGAACAAGAACTTCAACAATTGGATGCAGAGGTGGAGCAGCAGGAGTTGGAATAGGACGCCAACCTCATGCCTCACCATAAAGAGTTCGGCTCACCCGCTTCAATGCACCTAAAAGAAGAGAAAGTCTCATATGACCAATGAGGCACTGAGATCCTTGGTGATTAGCTTGAAGAAGAGATGCACAACATCTCATTCTATGAATCCCAATATAGAGTTGTACAGTCTTGCAAAGTGTCAATTCTGGAGGATCAAACATCCCCTGCTCTAGTTGAAGAATGAGTGATCATGACTGATGTGCACAAACATCCAAATACCTTGGCTGATGCAACCAGAGTGTATCCTGAAGCCACTGGCTCAAGTCTTTGTTTCCTAATAGCTGCGAATGAGTGAATGACAAAGGAACTATAAATGACAAAGCAAGGAGAAGACTTGGTGACAATCTATGCCTAAGATGAACTAAAGAAGCCAATACTAGATAAATTATTGTCCCTTGACACAGTCATGTGAGCATTGTACCCCACATTTCGTACCAGGCACAAGGCAGTCGTCCATCTCAATGGATGACAGCAATGATGCGCTAAAATAGCATGTATCTTGACAAACGTGCATGCTATTGTTGATGACTTGCCAACATGGACGATGAAGTACAAGGGATCCCCACTTCACTTGCCTAAGATGATGAGGGTCAATGTGGTCGAGCTGAAAGCACATATCAGGAGTCAAATCTACAACAATAAAGAGCTCCCATGGTTCATCACTAGCATACAGGCCTCCCATGCACAAGTATTCAATAGTATGGATGTTGTGGTGCACACACATGCGATCCCATCATTCGGGACTCTCACCCAGGTGAAGACGAAGAAGTAGGTCTGAGTAGAGATTGACTCATACTTCAACGAGTTGATGCGCATTGCCACCAGCCCATACTTTCCTATCATTGCAGACACCATGCATAACTATGTTGCTGTCGGAACACATTGAAGACAATGATGTGCATGCTTTCAGATGACTTGGACAGAGGAGCCCGAGTAGTGTACCCAGATGCTATGGAGGCGAAGGTCAAGTTTTATACAGATGTCACTGCGGAACACACAGACGCTATCAAAGACTATAGATCTTGGCATCAATATGTTACTATTGATGAACATAAGGATGTTGAGCAGTTGGACTTCTATAGTTGTCTAAGTCTGATGGATGTCTAGTTTGGCTTGCTCAAGCCATTGTGTTCAGATGGGTACATGTGCATTGTAATTTTGAGTCATGTCAAGTGTATATCAATTTTCAATAGTGAATGTAATAGCCATAGAGTAGGCGAAGAGTCACGAGGGAGCTGAACAGTCACAAAGGGGAATGCGAAGGGCCACCCCACCCTTTTCTATAAATATTCTATCATAACTCATTGTATAGGCTTTTGGTCATCCAATCTTCTAATAAGACTATTTTGGTGAAAGCTTGGACAGTATTATAATGCGCCTTGATTTCTCCACTACACGAAGCTAGTACATCTCTTTGGAGGAGCAGGCGAATGTGGCTGTAATGTTCCACTGTTGGGGCTAGTAGGTTTACATGGATGTATTGTATGATTGGGACTTACACTTCATCATATAATAATAGCCAACACATTTTCATGCATATGTTGTTATTGTAGTTGGACAACTCCAATTTCTTAGCGATATATGTTGTTTAACTTACATATTTGTGTATGAACTACTTTGTATGTAATTATATGAATCTTGTTGTAGATGTGTTGTTGGTTTAACCATCACTTTGGGTTGTCTACTAATCTGCTTTCCAAATTAAGATAAATCCTCACTCCTGTGTTCCCTTCTCAGCTGAGTACTGCTACAAGTTGCTATGGGGTGCACTCATCTCACCCCCCATGTGTTAGAACCTCTCATTCACCTTCCCTGATTCACTGCAATGGTCACACCCTTGCTACTGACAGAGTTAACTTACTTGCCTCTATGCTACATCGTGGTGAAGGCATTACCGTACAACCCACTACTGGGACTCCTACACCAAACTGTTTGAGGTCTAATTGGGACTTCTTACCGGGGAGATCCCCTTAACATGTTTCCAGGTCCAGCACCATCAACACCACCCTAGTAGACACACACATAAGAAAGAAGAATATCTTCAACATATAGGGAATAATCAAAAAACATGCCACGACCATCGAAACCAATACAACAAGAAATATATGTCTAATATCCAATAGAAAATTCCACGAGAATGACACAATGATAATAACCATTACAACATATTATCAATATGTTAAGTACCAAAATAATTGGAAGACTTCAACTACTTTATCATAAATGAAAGAAAACATGAATTACAAAAAATCACAAAACATTCTTACAAATATTCATAATCCATGCATGAAGAATGTGTTAGCCATGAGGCTTTTGATATGAAGTAAATGTTTGAAGACACATGTATATAATAAACACCACTAGCTCCAGTAGTGAAACATTAGACATTAGAGGAAATTTTAGCCTTAAAGTTCCCATGAAATTTTCACATAATTTCTATGTCATAATATGTAAAGCAATCGATATCCTTTAAATTTAAAAAGAGGTAAATGTAAATATTTTCGAGGGAAAAGAAGCAAAATTACTTTTTTAGTTGTATTTTCTTCTTATCTCCTTATAGGTTTAGTCAAATTTCAAGTGTAGAAACTCGTTGGATACAAAATTAAATTTTGCATGGAATGAATACCCATTATGCATACTTTTTAGAAGAACCACATTGATAAAAATTAGATATACATTATAAAATCATGTTCAACACTATTTTTTAATGTATCTTCAATTTTTATAAATGTGGATCCTCTCAAAAGTATGCATAATGGGTATTTGTGGTATAAAAAAATTAATTCCACATCCAATGAGTGTCTACACTTGAAATTTTCAATAAACCTATTAGGAGATAAGCCAAAAGTACAATTAAAAAAATACTTTTCCTCTTTTCCCTCCAAAATGAATAACTCTTTTATTTTATAAATTTTAAATATTATTTTATTATTTTTCCTTAGAAGGCCACTTTTAGGTTGAAATTACCTCTAATGGCTACTTATTGCTCCTCAAAAAGAACTAGTTGGTCTCTCTAATGCCTTATGGGAGGAGCTAAGGTGAAAAGTCCTTTTCTCATACAATGATGGTGTATATATAACAAACGAGGTGATTGTTGGGTTGTGTTATATTCTTTCCACGACAAACCTACGTAGTGAACTGGGGGGTTAGAGGGGGGTGGGTAGCCCCCCTCTATGGGGTTCGGGGTAGCACCCTGAAAAAAATTTTGTTTGGACCCTATATTAGGTTGGGCGAACCTACCTATGGTTTTCAGTCCATGGTTTTGGACACGATGGTTTTCGGTCCATTGTATTGGATGCTTCGGCATGTATAAATATGTATTGTAACATTGAAAGGAATATAATGAAAAAACAAGCTAGTAGTCTCGGTTTTGAGATCCAGTGGGAAATCTCTGTGTATATGTGTTTTATGTGTTATGCTCTCGCATTTTTATTTTTCCTGTGATTTATAATTCGTATGCAGGTAATTTCTGTACGGGGTTAAAACCTACATTTGGTATCAGAGTTGTTTTGGCCTCAAGGGGACACCTTTGTTGCTGAGGGGTTTCGCTTGGGCCTGTGGTAGACCCTGTTTAGTGGGAGATCTGCGAGATCATTCGGGTGGTGAAAGAAGATGGCGAGCAGCGGAAAGATAGAGATTGAGAAGTTCAATGGTCAGAGTTTTGAGTTGTGGAAACTCAAGATGGAGGATCTGTTGGTGGATAAAGATCAGTGGATCGCGGTAGATCCGGGTACTAAACCAACGGGAGTGACCGATGAAGAATGGAAGAAGTTGGATCGGAAGGCAAAGAGCACAATACGATTGTGTGTCTCAGATTCAGTATTTTTGAATGTATCAGGGGAAGCTACGGCAAAGGTTTATGGGACAAGTTAGGGACTTTATACCAATCTAAATCCTCTAGTGAATACAATTGGTTCCCTCGCTTGAAAGCTGTATAACCTGAGGATGAAAGATGGAGACTCGGTGACAGAGCATCTAAATGCATTTAATACTGTGGTAAGTCAGTTATTATCTGTTGATATTAAAATTTCAGATGAAGATAAGTGCATCAGTTTGTTGTGTTCTCTACCAGATTCGTGGGATAGTCTGGTTATTGCAATAGGTAGCAATGCAACTGCTTTGCAGTTTGATGAAATGGTCTCAGCCTTGCTGACGGAGGAGATGAGACGGAAAAATATGGACAACCAGAATGGTGATGCCTTGTCTGTACGAGGACGGTCCCAGAACAGAAACAAAAATAAGTCATCGAGTGGGAGATCTAAATCTAGAGGGAGATCTAAATCTCCAGGAAAACCTACAAAGGTGGTGTGCTGGAAATGCGGAAAGGAAGGGCACCTCAGAAGGGAGTGTAAATCTAAAGCTCCTGATAAAGGAAAGGGATCTGATGATGCTCCTTCTGCAGAGGCGAAAACCACCTCAGATGAAGGTGGGGATGTGTACTTGGCTTCTTCAAGTACACATGTAGATCATGCGGCATGGTTGATTGACTCAGGTGCATCCTTTCACTTCACTCCCCATAGAGAGTGGTTCTGCGAGTATGAGAAATACGATGGTGTGATGTCTTCTTAGGAGATGATAGGAAGGCTAGAATCATTGGTCGCGGAAAAGTAAAGTTGAAGTTGCAAGGTGGAAGGGTTAGAACCCTTCCGGGTGTTCTGCATATTCCTGCGTTGGCCACAAATCTGATTTCTGTAAGCAAGTTGGATGATGCAGGTGTAAAGACAGTGTTCGAGAAGGATACCTGCAAGATCGTTCGAGGAGCACTGGTATTGATGCGGGGAGTTCGGATCGGAACTCTGTACAAGCTGCAAGGTAGCATTTTTGTTGATGGGTGCAATAGTTCTATGGTTCCTGAAAATGGAGCAGAAAATCTAGTGGTCTCTGGAGAGAAGACCATGTTGTGGCATCAAAGGCTTGGACATATTGGAGAGAAGGGCCTTCGAATACTTCATGGTAAAGGTATGGTAGAAGTTATGAGTAATAGCTCTCTGGATTTTGATTTCTGTGAAAATTGTGTATATGGGAAGCAGAATCGGGTGAGCTTCCCCTCTGGTGGTAAGAGGACGAAACATATATTAGAGCTTGTGCACAGTGATGTGTTTGGACGTGTGAAGGTTCCATCACTGGGTAAGTCTGTGTAGTATGTATCATTTATAGATGACTTCTCAAGGAATACATGGATATATTTCCTTAAGAAGAAATCTGAAGTCTTTGATAAGTTTAAAGAATTTAAGGCTCTGGTGGAAAATCAGACAGAGAAGAAGATAAAGGTGCTGAGTACAGATAATGGTGGAGAATTTTGCAGCAAGGAATTTGAAGAATTCTGTAAGAAGTGTGGTATAGCATGGCAGAAGAATACTCCATATACACCTCAACAAAATGGAGTCGCAGAAAGAATGAAAAAGACATTGATGGAAAGGGCAAGAAGCATGCTCAGTGGTGTCGGGTTAGGACAGGAATTTTGGGCAGAGGCGTTGGATATTGCATGTTACCTGGTCAACATGTCACCTTCATCAGCATTGGAGGATAAGACTCCACAAGACGTATGGACTGGTAAGAAACCCTCTCTTTCACATCTGAGGGTATTTGGATGTGATGCATATGTACATGTTCCAAAGGAGAAACGAACCAAGTTGGATAGTAAATCTCAAAAGTGCATCTTTATTTGGTATAAGGATGGTTTAAAGGGTTATACGATTTGGAACCTAGTAACACGGACGGTTGTGTACAGTCAAGATGTGGTATTCAGAGAGGTTAAAGATGTTATTAAACATGAAGTCCAACCAAAGGAACCTGTGAAGATAGAGTTTGAACTAAAGCAGGAAGAATCAGACTCTGTAGCAGAGGAGGAATCAGAAGTTGAACAACCACAAACTCTAGCTGTGAGAAGATCAGCTTGAGAAAGAAGGCAGCTAGAAAGGTATAGTCCATCTGCTTTCTGTTCAAACTTTGCTTCGTCTGTTACTGATGATGATTCCAGAACTGTGAAGGAAGCAGTGGATTCAGAGGATGGAAAACTCTGGAAAGAGGCCATGGTTGATGAAATGGCATCTTTGCACAAAAATGAGGCTTGGGATCTGTTGGAGTTGCTGGCTGGAAGAAACCCATTGGCAGCAAATGGGTGTTCAAGAAGAAGACAAATGCAGAAGGGAAGGTAGAGAAATACAAAGCTCGGT